>CATIWQ010507128.1:0-12553 GCA_949673415.1 Euphorbia schlechtendalii
AAATCGGGCCCCAGAGGAATTATCTTTTCCACTGTTAGGTCAAGCAATGAATATTCAGTTGAGGAATCATTATCTTTAGGTTGCGAGTTTGAATTGGTTCCAGTGCTTGATGCCTTAGATGGTGTTTGTCCCTGGAGAAGCTTATGCTCAACTTTTAGCCTCTCTCCAAAGTTGTAAGCACAACCATGGTCATCATACATGGATGGGTGCATCTTCCTGTTTTTCTTAGCAGTAGATTGTTCAGCACCTGAGTCCAAATTGCTCTTCCGAAACAGTGCTTCACGAATCAACAAAACATGCTTCCACACCTCTCGACTCCCGTAAGCTTCCCACTTTGAATAATCTGGCAATGGATCAACCACATTGTCACATGGACCCCTCGCAACCCCAGTAATCCAATCCAGGATTCTAGACATGGACTCCCTTTTCCTCTTACGATTCGAAGCCTCCAAACTATCATTATTGATATCATCAGTTCCATCATTATTGACACAATCCTTGCTCCAATCCATATCTACTACAAAACTCTTGTCCCCATTAGACATCTTAGCATTTGTTGAATTGGAATGTAGGTCTTTCCAAAACCAACAGGACTTTTGTGCCCATCAGAAATTGAATCAACCACAGTACTCTCAGTTATATCACAGCTTAATTTCTCAACATCAACATCACTATGACCAACAGCACAGTTAGCTGTGCCCGTGTGTACAGATTCTTCATCTTCAATAGCACACTTCTGAGACCCGTTCAAATCCATATCAATAGTACTCGTATTAGGAGCAGTCCATTTATGTATCTCTAGCAACTCCTTCAGCTCAGCAGCTAACTCTATTGAAACCTTTTTCACAACAGAGGATCTATCACTTAAATTGGCTGTTGAGTCTTTACCCTCAATTTCCAGCATCCCTTTCTCAATCGTATCCAGCTACTTGGCATAAACCAATTTCACAAATGGTGAAAGATCTAAACCCAACCCACATTCTTCAGCCACGACACCCCTCAACCCATTCTCCGAAACAGCATTATATCCACCTTTCTCTTTCACAGCCAGATACAACTTAATCAAATCAACGGGTTTCCCATCTCCAAGCATTGGCAGGCCAGCACCTGATTTACAAATCCTCTTCTTTTGCGGGGTTCTCGAGCAATCTAAGCCAGAGTTTTCATCAACAATCATCGACCACCCAGAACCCTATTTAGTGGGGTTTCTTTCATTGACAAGCAGGTGACTGGCTTGAACTTGACCTTTGGCTCTTTTCCATTATATATTTGCTCTCCTCTTCAATTCAACCCCCTCTCTTCTTCTTTCTAATTTTTTAGACCTCAATATTCGTGTATATGGGTGGGATTATTCAAATTTTTTTTGGTGTCAATCTGATGTAGATGAAAGGGCCTTAGTATATATGGAGAAGTTAGACCGGCAAAATGGGTGGATTTTGCACTTTGAGATTTCTGTGAACAGTTGCCTTATTCTCATCGGAGTCGGCATTGTGGAATGAAGTCGTAGCTACACAATGTGCTACGTCGTTTTTCGGCCAAAAAATGACGTTTAGGCCTTCAATTTTGTGTTTTTGTTTTTTTGGGCTAAATTGCAATTTTTTAAAAGTTTGTGTGCTTGTTGTTTGGTTTTGCTATTTTGTGTAACGATTCATTAGACTTTAAATAGCTGTTTGAAGATGTCAATTAGAGTTTGGATTGAACAAAATTTCCAAATTTGAGAACTTTTACAATTCCTCTTAGATTTTATGATTTCTGAGAGTTTTGTAAAGAGTCGGAGTTTGTTGATTTTGCGATTTCATCAACTTTCGACTATAAATTGTTTCTTGTTGATTTTCCCTGCGTCACAATCAAATGAATGCATAGGAATTTTCCGTTACAGATTTTTTTTGTTGTATTTGTAGGTACTTGTGTTTTCACCTGTATCTTCTTTCAACCTATTCGAAACCATACTTTAACTTGTCCTGATTTCGGTACCTACTAGTTTAGACCTGTTGATTGAGCCAAAAGTGTGATTTTCGATTTTCTTTTTATGCTATTTTCATTAAATCTTTTTTATTTTCATACTTAAACCTTAAGGAGATAGATTTTGCTTTTTTATGTAAGTAGAATTGCATTATTTTTTTTGTTTACATGTAATCTCAGATTTGATGAGCTGAAAATTGGTTCATTCAGCCATGGTACTTCAGTTTTGATACATGTGACCCGTAATTCGTGAATACGTATATCTTTTTTTTGTATAAGGTTATGGCCAGGAAGAAAGGAGTGAGGGTGACATTAGCCCACACCCGAAGGCAGGCCGGGGCGCAGCATCCAAAGGGGACCCGCCCTTCCCCCCTCCAAACAACCCCCCTAAATTTTATTTAAATAAATCAAAATACAATTTGTGATTTCGTATAACTTGTCTATTTGACACATAAAGCCATTTAACATGTGAACTAAGTCAATAATTTTTTTTTCAAACCTGCTGGGTGTGGATCGATTGCATGAAGTTTTGTATTTTCCCAATTGTTTTTGCAGGAAGTCTGTTGTTTTAATTGTATCAGCTTTCACGTCATCCTTTTTTTATTTTTTTCTGATTCAGGTACCTTTGATTTGATCCAGCAAAAAGATTCATGTTTTGTTTTTCCTTTGTATTAATGATGTGTACTTTGGGCATTTGATTGATACTATATACTGCTACATATTGCAATAGAGATTTTTATACTTTCTTTAGCATTAGAGTACTTATGGGTTCATTAAAGGGGGAAACATTCACCAATATATCTCCCTTTTTTTTTTAATAAGATTAGGGATAGGAAGAAAGAAGCGAGGGTGACATTAGTCCCTCAGTGAAAACGCCGCTTACAGCCCACACCCGAAGGCAAGCCAAGGAGTTAACACCATGGGGGGACCCACCTTTCCCCACTCCAAACAACCCCCCTAAAATTAATTAAAGTAAAAATAAAATAAAATACAAAGTGTTCGGAAAGCAAAGAGACAAAAAAGAAAGGCCTAAACAATAGGCTAGCCTATCAAAATCTATAGCTGCAAAGATCATTACGGTCATGAAATAAAAATCCTTAGCAGAAGAGTGGGATTTTTGCCCATTCAATTGTGTTCTGAGATATTCGTCCATGGTTTGCTAACGCGTCTGCGATCGTATTTCCTTCTCTAAAGATGTGTGTCACTAAAATACGCTTGCTTTGTGTTATGTTCAAACACTCCAACCAAGCTGCCCTAATTTGCCAAGGCACCCGTGTGGTTATTGAGCGAAAAGTTTGGACTACAAAGGTTGAGATGCTTTTGATCCAAAGCTAATTCCAATTATTCTCCTTTGCCATTTTTATTACAAAAATTGCAGCCTGAAGTTCAGCAACAAAAGCAAATGTACTTGGCTTGAAAAAGGAAAAACCAAAAACAAAATCTTCGTTAGAATTCCGAAAAACGCCACCGCATCCCGACAGACCCGGTGCACCATCCATTAAGGCACCCGTATTGACTTTAATCCAATTTCCTGGTGACTTAACCCATCTCACTTCAATTTTTCTCGGTGTTCTATTTAATCTAGGTGTAAGCCTCAAATTGTGTAAAATGGTATTCTCAACCACTGAGTTCCAAACAGTGCCAAAACCAAGCCCATATGTTCGTCTTAGAATTTCCCAAAGTTGCTGAAGTGAATGCAAAACATTAGGCTGCCTATCATAAAAAATGCAGCTATTTCATTCATGCCAAATGATCCAAATAATATTGATAATAGCTGCATTCCACATGATCTGAATTTGCGAGCTGAAGTTGTTGCAAAAAAGCAGCCTTCAGCAGCTCATCAAAGCACTAATTGGTGTCTAAGGTTCTGCCAAAGAGAGATTGAATAGCAGACCAAAGGGAACACGTGAAGTCACATGTAGCAAAAAAATGATCTCTATCCTCGGAATGACGCTTACAAAGGTTGCAATGCGAAACTACGTTGATGCCTTTGCGAATGAGAGAATCATGAGTAGATATGTTCCCCTGAGCCACTTTCTAGCAGATAAAAGAATGAGAAGGAGTAATCGACTTGTGCCATAATTTCTTCCAGATGGGGCAGGTAGCAAGCGGGGGCTGCAACCATAGATAAAATAATTTCACCGAGAAAATCCCGTTGCTGGCCGATCTCCAAAAGTAATAGTCCATCTGATCACCAACTAGCTTTATAACTCGGATTTGCTATTGTAAATGGGTTGGAATAGTAGATGGAAGATTCTACCATGCTCCATCCATAAAGAAGTTCGAGATCTTCTCCTTTTTCCTCGCCCGATTCGCCCTGGGTAAATTAAGGGAAGCTCCTAACGACGGGAGTATCAATTCTGAGTTCTAGAAACTCAAATTAGATGAGTCACTGATAAACCAAATAATATTATAACGAAGGAGATTACAAACCAAATGCTGGAACTATTAAGCCAATCTATTGGTAAACCATTCTTCAAAAAACGTGTGCACATGAGAATGAAAAAATCCGACTGACCAGTAATCAGCCACTAAGCTAATTTAGCAATCATTAAGAGGTTAATGTCATCAAATCTCCGCATGCCAAGGCCACCCATTGTAGCTTGTTTTTGACAGACTTTCCTAGGAACCGTGATTAGCTTCCGTTTATTAATGCAGCCGGTCCACAAAAAATTCCTGACTGATGATTTAACTTCCCAATCAATGAGCTTGGCCACTTGTAAAATAAAAAAGAATGCAACAAAGAGCTATTTATTACTAATTATATGAGAATCATACGACCAGCCATCGAAAGAGAGGTCCTGAATCCAGCTTGAAAAGCGTTGAATAATTAAGTCATAAACCGGTCTTAGATGAACCGCTTTAGGTACACCTCTAAACAAAGGAACACCTAAATAGAAAAATGGTTTCCTGCTCACCTTAAAATAGATCGACGATTTATTCCAATTAACAAGCTACCCCGAATTGTCACCATAAAGCTTGAACAAATCTCGCACAACTTTCATATTTGCACTTGTTGATTTGCAAAAAAGTAAGATATCATCCACGTATACCATATGAGAGGGAAAAGGAGAGTCTATAGTGTACCTCATTTGTTCAAGATTCTCGAAGTTCGCCATCAATGAGATAAGTCGACTCAAAAAATCTTTTGCTAAATAAAATAATAAAGTGGAGAGGGAATCCCCTTTACGAACTCCTCTGGTGCATTTAAAGTACCCTTGCTGCCCAAACGATGTTAAAATAGAGATGCGAGCTGAAGCTAGTGTATTCTGAATCCAACCGATAAAGATGTTGTTGAAACTAAAAAGAGTAAGAACCGTCAAGAGAAAGTTCCAATCTAACGTGTCAAATGCCTTGCGAAGATCAATCTTAAGGGCTAAATTGCCCCCAAAGCATCTGTGATTTAGTAGGTTGATTCCTTCGAAGGCCATGGCAATACACTCGTGGATCTATCATCCTTTAATGAGCCCAAACTGATTTCCGGAGATAATTTTATTCGCAATGCTACCAAGTTGATTTGCAATAATCTTCACAATGATTTTGAAAACAAAATTCTTCATTGCAATAGGTCTGAAATCCTCTACTCTATTAGCCCCCTCTCTTTTAGGAATAAGAACCAAAAGGCTTGAGTTCAGCCCCGGAACTATTTTCCCTGAATCGAAGAAATCTGTGACAACATTACACACATCTAAACCCACAATATCCCAATATTTTTGGAAGAATATCCTCGTGTATCCGTCTGGACCTGGTGCACTTGTGGGATCCGTACCAAAAACTGTTTGGATGATCACTTCCGTAGA
The DNA here is from genome assembly GCA_949673415.1 of Euphorbia schlechtendalii. NCBI lineage: Eukaryota > Viridiplantae > Streptophyta > Magnoliopsida > Malpighiales > Euphorbiaceae > Euphorbia > Euphorbia schlechtendalii. Next base: position 5,763 of record CATIWQ010507128.1, read on the forward strand.
AGGTTTAACAGTAAGTAAATCGTTATCAACCATAGTAACGCAGTTCAGAATCATAGATTGGATCAGATTAGCATTCACCTAGACCTCCCTATCTACATGAAAAAGTTCTTTATAATAATCAATCATATGTGATGAAATTTGATGGATGTCCATAGTTACAACATTGTTAATAACCAGCACTTTAATACCCGAAGAACCACGTCGAACATTGGCCATGCGGTGAAAGAAATTTGTATTCCTATCTCCCTCTCTTAACCATCGGATACCACTCTTTTCTCTAACATAAATTTCTTTCCGCCGAAGATCTAACTCCAAAGATGAGTGCGCGTTCATCTCCTCCAAGGCAAGGCTATCATTTAGCCCATGCTCAGAAATACGGTTTTGGATATTCAAAAGTATCTCCTTGCTTTTTTGAATGTTATCATCCAAGTTACTAAACACTTCTTTATAACATCGAATAATTGGATGCAAATTTTTAAGCTTGAGCATTAAGCGTTGAGTTGGAGGGAGAGATGGAAAAACTCCCCGCCAATGATGAAGAATAACCTCACATAAAGAAGCATCTATTGTCCACATAGACTGAAACCAAAATCTTGAGATCCTCTCCTTCTCAAATGTAGTAGAAAATAAAATCGAATGGTGGTCAGAGCAATGTTGAGCTAGGACGGTGCAAGCGTAAGAGCTGCATATATTAGCAAAATCTAGACTCATAAGTAACCTGTCCAGCTGAGACTCCACCCTCTATTCACCAACTTTATTATTCATCTATGTGAATAGTGGTCCAATGGAAGGAATATCTATCAATCCTTCTTCATCAATGTAATTTCTAAAGTCATTACATGAACTCCTATTCGGGGGATTGCCAAGCTTTTCATGGCTGCCTAAGACCACGTTGAAATCACCAATCCAAATGAATTTACGCTTCTCAGAAGATGTAGTCCACCATATATCATTGAATAAATTAATTCCACCGATGGGAAGAATCGGTACTCACATAAACCAAACCAAGGTTCATGATGATAGTGTTTCTGCTCAATCGGACCTCTACATACTGATCCGTTGCAGATATCGCGTCCAAAACCCAATCACAACCAACCGATTTAAAGATCCATAACGTTGGAAGAGTTTTATAATTGCAACCAATATAAACAAATCCAATTTGCCTCCAGAAAGAAGGCGTGATTCGATTAAACTTAATCATAGGTTCAGCCAAACATAGAATATCTGGTTTATACATCCTAGTTAAACATTTAAGAAAAATATGGGTATCTTTATTACCAATACCTCTACAATTCCAAAAGAGCGTAGTCATCATTAGTGATTCCGAGGTGACTGTCGTGAAGGCGATTTTGATTTCCCATTTCTTGATTTTCTACGAGGAGCAACTTGCCATTCACCATCTTCTTTGTTTTCCACCATGTCAGCCCATGATTCCAGTTTGGAATTACTAGCCCCCACTACTTTCCCCTCAATTAAATGAACCACTAAATTAATTCCATCGAGATTAACTTGCTCCTCTTGATGAATATTAACAATTTCATCATCCACACCTCTTTCATCCACCAAATTATCATAGTTGATTGTTGCATCTGCCTCATCACTGTCTGAGCTGCTGCCGTGCACTTCCCCCTCTTCCAAACTCTAAGAATTTGATGACAAGTCTGCATTCATCAAAAGTCCATTCAAATCTTTGTTTAAGCTTTTATTGATATTATCAAACACAATAGTGGCTAGAACATCAGCCTGCATTCTGTCTTGCAGCCTCTTCTGTCTTGGCTTGCTTCTAAAGAGCAACTCAAGGTTCGAAGTTAAGAGCTCTTCATTTTTCTCCTGCCTTGGCTTCTGAACTAGCACTGCTGCCTTTGCGCTTTCCATCCGCTTACCAGAAACCACGAAGGCCCATTCGATGAAGGAATTAATGTGCTTAACAATAAGAATTTTGGCGAGAATATTGCCTTGAAACTCAATATTAGAAAGGCATTTGATATGCTAGAATGGCCCTTCATTTTTGAGGTGTTAAAGGTATTCGGTTTCTCGGAGAAATTTAGGGGTTAGATTAAATCGATTTTTAGATCGGCAAGAATCTCGATCATGACAAATAATGGAATTAATAGCTACTTCAAATGTAGTAGAGGAGTTCGGTAAGGAGACCCACTGTTACCAAATTATTTTCAATTTAGCAGAAGAATATCTGAGCCGCCTCTTACTGAATTTGGTGGAGCTAGATTTAATTTTTCCGATGCGTTACACCAAGGATCATAATTTCCCTTCTCATCATTTATATGCGGATGATGTTTTGATTTTCATGGCTGCCACTGCCAATAATTTTCATGTCATTAAATCCACATTTGAAATCTATGCTTTGATGTCAGGGCAGCATATAAATTGGGAAAAATTAGATGCTTATTTTGGGAAGCATGTTGCAGCAGCTCGGATCACTGCATTGGCAATTGAAGTTGGCATTAGGATAGGGTATTTGCCATTTGTTTACCTTGGAATCCATCTTTTTGTTGACGTGCCAATGGCTGATCATCTTAAGCCATTACTCCATAAAATTCTTGTACGATTTACCTCTTGGAAAGGTAGCTCCCTCGCTTTTGCGGGGCGCTTTACATTAGTTAATTCGGTTATTTCTAGCTCTCTTATTCAATCCTCTATGGTGTATAAATGGCCTGCTAGTCTTCTCAAAACTCTTAACCTGACTATAAGGAATTTTGTTTGGTCCAGGTCGATCAATGTCAAAAACTTTATTGTGCTTCCTTGGCGCCATTGTGTTCGGAAAATCAAAGAAGGAGGCTTAGGGTTTAAGGATCTTAATCTCCTTTTTTTTAATAACCTCCGGAGGAACATTGTGTCCCTCCTTTGGAAAAAGATTAGGCTGGTGAAAATTTCAAGGCGAACATACCAACTAGGTTGATGCATTCCCTTACCTACAAAACACCAACCCTTCTTTATTAAAATAAAAAAAAGTTCATTATAAGGGAGAAATAGAAAACCAAAAGAAAAGTGAGAAAAAACTATCCAAAACTATAGTTACAAATGCCATTAAAGTCATGGTAATGCAGCCCGCGATAAAACTCTAGAGTTTCGAGCCATTTTGAAAAAGTCCGAGAAAGCCTTCCGTGATTGGCAAGAGCATATGCAATCATGTTTCCTTCCCTATATATATGCGTCTCTAGAACTTTCATGTTTTATAAAATCTTTAAGCAATCCATCCAATTATCTCTTATGTGCCACGGTACTCTAGGATTTCTAGAACAAATTAGTTAAACCATGAATGTTGAGTCACTTTCTATCCATAATCAATTCCATCCCTTGCTACACATGCCAAAGATAAGGGCCTGTAAAAAGAAAAACCATAAACAAAATTGCCTTTAGAATCTCTAAAGATTCTGCCAAATCTTGATGGGCCAAGGGAACCTTCCGTTGAGGCATCGGTATTAACTTTCAACCAGCCCTCTAGTGCTCTCAACCAGCGTACTCCAATAATTTTGGGTGCTGTATGAAATCTTGGAGTGATACCAAGGTTGCGTAAAATGCTCATTTTGGTTACCGAGTTTCAAATAGATCCCATGTGTAAGCCATCCATTCTTCGTAATATTTCCCACAATTGCTGCAAAGAGTTTTGAATATTAGGCTGCTTCTCCTAAAAAATGCTGCCATTTCTTGCTAACCATTTGAGCTAAACAACTTTAACAACTTCTGAGTTCCATAAAATTTGAATTTGAGGACTGAAGTGGTGTTTAAAGGATATTTCGATAAGGCTATCCATGTCATTGTAGATGTTAAAACTTCTGCCAAAAAGAGATTGAAGGGTTGTCCACAAAGCCCTTGCGAAAGTGCAAGATACAAAGAGATGCTTCCTATCCTCAATATTCCATTTACAAAGGTTGCATATTGAAATGATGTTAATTCCTTTACGAATTAGCACATCATGGGTCAAAATATATAGCATGTGACGGAGCAATGGTTGGATGCTAAATTTGTCTCAAGAAATGGCAGCCCTGGTACGGTGTTTGCAGGGAAGAGCTTGATTGAGAAAATACCATTGGTTGCCAATTTCCAATAAGCTACATCGAATTGGTCTGCTGAATGTTTCACCTCCATCACTTGCTGCTGAATCAAGGCTGGTAGATCATGTGGAAGATTACACCAAACGCCATTGATTAAGAATTTCGAAACCAGGTCAGTTCTCTTTATCTGATCCGCCAAAGGTAGGTTTAGAGCTTCTCCAACCGTTGGAGATATCCACACAGAGTTCCAAAAGTTCAAGCTCGTAGAATCACCAACGAACCAGACCATGCTGCTACGAACCAGGTTGTAAGAATGACACAAAGAGTTCCAAATGCTATAGTTGCTGATCTAGTCCAACGTTAAGTCATTCTTGATGAAATGCTTAAGAAGAATATGTAGAAAACCATTGCGGCTCGTGATCAGCCCCCATGCTAGCTTAGCAAGCATAGAAATGTTAATATCTTCCAATTTCTTCATTCCAAGGCCTCCCATTGTGACTGGTTTTTGACAAACACTAGTGCAAAAAGGGCTTATAGGGTCGCACTATTTGCGTGGCTTGTAGAAAAAATCGTTGGTGAAAGTGTGCGCGGAGTTGACATTGGGGTTATCGTAGATCATTGTTACGTAACAACCATCTGCAATAACAATTCAAGGCATTGCAAATGGTTGTTGTTTAAACACTCCAAGGAGCCATGATTAATTTTCATTTATCAACATCGCCGCTCCAAAGAAAATATTGCACTCCGCGGTCAAGACCCTTAATAAGTGAGGCTGCCCCCTTGTGCACCATAAAAGAGTGCAAAAGAGACCTATTAATTACTAATTTAATTAAAACCATGCAACCAGCCATAGAGAGAGAGCTTTCGATCCACCCCGCAAAGCATTGCAAAACTTTATGGTACAATGGTCACAAATTAATGGCTTTTGGTACCCCATGAAATAAGGGAACCCCCAAGTACTAGAATGGAATATTTCCCACCTGAATACCAATAAGGCCAGCTAACATATCAGCCCTTATTTCATGAACATGCTCGCTAAAATCTTACTCTCCTTAATGATGCGATGCTTGGTAAGATTGCATGGTCTTTAATCACGTAGTCCACTCCTATTTTCCAATTCCTTCGAAGCAGATTTCTCAATGCTACGGGAATCCCAAAAGTAACCAAATATTTTTCAAGCTTATGGATCTCGGTCAAGCATGTTTATAACATATTACGACAGCACTGTATAAGGTTCATTGGGCATCACACTAGCCTAAATTTTTGGAATAGCGAATGGATCTCTCCAATGGTCCCAGATCAACTAAATATTTCGTTGAATGAACAACGCACTAAAACAAACTCTATTAATGAGTTCTTGAGTGGGGCTGGTTAGACCTTTCTTTTTTACCCTCTAATGTTCAAGAGCGTATTTGCTCAGTGGTTCGTAGTGGGGATTTGCATGACGCTTGTTGTTGGAAGCCGGTGAATGATGATAAATTTATGATGAAATTATTTTACAAATGGCTTCAAGGTTGGCAGCCGCCACTTGGTATTTTGAAGCTAATTTGGGGACCCGCTATTCCCCCTTCTCGCTTATTCATTTGTTGGAGAATCATGCTTGGTTATATCCCTGCGCATGACGTTCTTATGCGGTGAGGCATCCCTCTTCCTTTAGTTTGTGTGCTTTGCAATGAGTCAATAGAAACAAGAATGCATTTATTTGTGACATGTAAGTTTGCTCAAACTTTAGGGAATTCAATCTCATCGCTTTTTGGCCGCTCTTTATCATTATAAGGGACTGTTTCTGACTTGCTAAAGGTTGCTTTGGAGAAACGCTTCAGCCCTTCAATTAGCATTCTATTAAGATACGCGGTTGTTATTGTCATTTGGCTTATATGGCGTTGTAGAAATGGCTCAATTTTTAAAGGGGAGGCTGTCAACATTAACCATACGGTGCGCAAGTTATGTAATTGCATCCGTGAGGGTGATGAGGCTAGTTTGGGATGGATAAGAAATTCTCAAGTTGGGAATACAATCTTGCACAACCTTTCACTAAACCCTCAGCTAGGTAGACCACTGAAAATGAAAAGAGTCTTGCGGAAGCCTCCTCCAGACATTTGGTTAAAAGTAAACACAAACGCTTCTATAGATGGAAACCCAAGAAGGGTTGGCTGTGGAGGAATTTTCAGAGACTGCTACGGTAGATCAAAAGGTTGCTTTTCCTTTATGATTGATGAATCTTTTGTTTTCTTACCAGAGTTAATGGCACCAATGAAAGCAATCTCATTTGCGTTTGACAAGGGATGGACTCATTTATGGTTGGAAAGCGACTCCACTTACGTGATTGGGATGCTTCGCAATCGATCATCGAATGTCCCATGGTGTGTTTGAGTGGAATGGATAGAATGTATTCGAAAGATTGACTCCATGCATTTTGTGGTAAGCCACATCTTCAGGGAATGAAATCAAGTTGCAGACGATCTAGCAAGATTTGGTAGACTAGATACTCAAAGTCATTGGTGGGATAATGTCCATAGTTTTTGTTTCAATGAATTCTTTTTTAATGTAAGTGGTCGGTGCTCTTATCGGTTCACATAGTTTTTCGCTTTGTCTTTCTTTTACAAACTCTATTTGTTAGTTTCTCGCTTTGTCTTTCTTTTACAAACTCTATTTGTTTTCTTTTCTTTTATTTTAATAAATTTTGGGTTTGGGTTTTGTCTTGCGATATGGGGGTGCCAACCTAGTTGGGATGTCCATGCCAATACAACCCCATTCACCAACTTTCATTAAAAAAAA
>CATIWQ010507259.1:0-15079 GCA_949673415.1 Euphorbia schlechtendalii
ACGAGCCGAGACCAAATTCAAAGTAGACTTAGGAATTGCGGGAATTGATGACTCCCATTAAAGAGTGGATACGGTTTGATCAACTTTAGCTTTCACTTGCATACCTTACAACTTTACTTTGTTTTCTACTTATACTTTCTATTTCAAAGTTTATGATATGTCTACATGTCATAACGAGTATTTCATCTTGCATCATTTATATTAATGAAGTTATATGCTTTCTAGTTAACTTTAAGAGTGATTTCGGGGTTAACAAGATTGTGTATAATCACTGGATCTGTGATTATAACGCTGTTTAGTGAGCCAACATTTTTGGAGTGGTAACTTGCTAAATACGACTATGTGAGAGTGACCCATACTAAGCATAGTATTATTGTTATCCAGGTTTTTATAAGTTTCATAATTCATTTACCATAGATTTAGAAAAGTCATTTCATGTGTTGCTCTACGGTGAATTATTGAATATTTGGGCATTTAAAATCGTGTTTGTCAAAGTAATCCAGTGTATGAAATATTCTTGATGATTTTCCATGTTTTTCTCTACTATACTTGTTCTTAGAGAATATCTGTATAGTTTACATCTTTTCTAATTTGTTCATTCATCTATCTATTCATCAGTCTACCATCCAAACCCTACAAATTATCTTATTTCGTTTGTTTTGTAACTCTAGTTGGTCCTTAGAACTGAATTCCTTCCCTATGGGATTGATATCTTTTAAAACTACATCGTAACTGTATACTTGCAGTGATCATCATTTTTCTATTTGATAAGTGGTACTGAAAAAAACTATTTATATTTAGAAATTTTATCTTTTCAGTAGAAAAGTGGGGAACAAGTTTTTGGCACTGTTACCGAGGATAAGCCTTTTGGAATGAGTATAGCTAAAAACTTGCAAACAAGTTTTTGGCGTTGTTGTTGGGGAAGGCAAGTGCGTTCTAGAGATCAAATTGTTGGAGAATGGGCAATTATATGGATTTATTTATTTTTGTTTTTGTTTTTAGGTTTTAAGTATTTATATTTGTTATTAACATATTTTTCTTGCTTATTCATTGAGTTTTCTTTCTAGTGTATGCATGCCAAGTACACGTAGTTTGGGAGGAAGTTTGGCATCATTTGAATCAGAAATGGAACGATTTGGTAGGAGAAGAAAACGGATAAATAAGAGACAAAGAAGAAGGATGGTTGATGATGAACAAGAAAATGTTGATTAGCCTCAACCAAGACTCATGGATTATGTCAATCCGACCATCATTGGTAATAATCAGGGAATTGCTAGACCACCAATTAATGCAAATCATTTTGAAATTAAGCCAGCATTACTTCAAATGATTAGCAATAATGTGATATATTATGGTTTACCTAATGAAAATCCGAATGCTCACATTGCAAACTTTCTAGAAGTCTGTGATACTTTCAAAATGCACAATGTTCCTGATGAAGCTGTTAAACTTTGATTATTTCTATTTACGCTCTATGATAAAGTGAAAGTTTGGTTGAAATCATTACCCCCAAATTCAATCACCACTTAGAATCAATTATCTCGGTAGATCTTTATACAAAGTATAAAAGCTGCTTCTCCAAGGTCTTTCATAGAGAACTTCTTTGACAACCATAACCTAATTATCTGAAGAAAAGGAACATTGTTTCTTATCAGCAATATGTCATCGACATATAATACAAGGAAAATGATCGCACTCCCACTAGCCTTCTTATATACACAGAGCTCATTAGCATTTGACACAAAACCAATTTCTCGGATTACCTTCTTATAATCAGTTGATTGTCTATTTGATCTTCTTGAGTGCCTAACTCAAGATTTCTCCCACTAGCTTTCAAAAGTATATGGTCCTTCTCGAGGAATTGAGTATTTCTGGAAACAAGAAATTTTTGTTCCTTGGGATCATAAAAGGTATACCCCATAGTCTCCTTAGAATAACTTACAATTAGACGCCTATTAGACTTAGCACCTAGCTTATCTAAACTTGTCCTCTTAATGTAAGTAGGACATCCCCAAACTCTCAGGTGAGAAAGAGTTGTTTTCTTACCATACCACAATTCATATGGTGTTTGATCAACTGATTTAGAGTGCACTCTATTTAGAATATAAACTGCACTCTCAAGTGCATAACCCCAAAAGGATCTACTAAGTTCTACTAGGCTCATCATGGATTGAACCATATCGAGTAGGGTTCAATTCCTCCATTCCGACACTCCATTGTGTTGGGGTGTATAAGAAGGTGTCCAATAGGATAAAATACCATTGTCCTTTAGATAATCCCAAAACTCTTGGCTTAAGTATTCACCACCTCAATCAGATCGAAGGGTCTTGATACTTTTCCCAATATACTTCTCTACAATGGTTTTGAACTCTTTAAATTTCTCAAAACTCTCAGACTTGTGTTTCATAAGGTACAAATAACCATTTCACAAATAATCATCTATAAAGGTTATGAAGAGGATAAATCCCTCGTGTGTCTTAACACTCATTGGACCACATACATCGGAATGTATTATTTCCAAGGTACTATTGGCACACTAACCCTTTCCTTTGAAAGGTTTTTTAGTCATCCTCCCCTTTAAACAAGGTTAGCATGCACCATAGGATTCCCATTCATTAGGCCCAAGTCACCACATTTGTGTAACTTTGTTAAGCGAGTCTTATTTATATAGCCTAGGTGACAATGCCATAAGTACGAGGATTTTTCATTATCTAATCTTGATTTTCTTAATAATGTTCATATTTAGAATTTCAGTTTTAGTATCTAGAACGTAAATGCTATCAATAGATATTCCACAAGCATAAAGAACATTATCGAGTCGAATTTGACAATTATTATTAGAAAATAAAATCTCAAATCCCCCTGTTGCTAAATGTGCAATAAAAATAATATTCTAGTGATAGTAAGAATATAATAGCAATTGTTCAAAACTAAAACTAAGCCACTAGGCAAACGAATGCTATGTGTCCCTACAGCTGTTGCAGCAACCCGTGCTCCATTTCCAACTCTTAGGTCCATTTCCCTCTTTGAAAACCTTTTACTATTCCACCATCCCTAGACAGAAGTACAATTATGAGTACCATAACCCATATCCAATACCCAAGTAGACTCATAGGGAACTGTAGAGAAACTCTCTAGTATGAACATTCCTCCTAATTTTCGAGCCATGGCTATCATCATCCAATGAGCTTGTTTCAAAAGAAACCTTTTCCCTCTTCAATTCTAACTTCCTCTTGATCTTTCTATTGACTTTTAAACCTTTGAGTTTCTTCAACTTAAGGTCCTCATCATTAGCTTGCTCTTTGTCTTTATTTCTAAACTCAATCTCATAAATATCGAGCAAGTCCATTTGTTGGGTTAAGATACAGTTGGGAGAACACTCTTTAAGCATCTTCTTAAAGGAATCATAGTTATTAAGAATACATGTAATAACATTTCCCTCAAAGAATAATCGCTTTACTCAACTCCCAACTCTCTTAATTTTTCAAGTTGTCATAAATGTTCATAACTAACTCTACTACTGAGGTATCTCCCCGCAATTTACTGTGGAACAATTCATCTTCTAAATTTTCACCCAATTTGAGATGATGAATCATGATTGCGAGGTCTAACCCTTTGTACACTTGTGTGTACTTTGGGAGCATGTGGTCTATTATGAGTTTTGTGACAAACTCACAGTTTCCCTTCTGATCCTCATAATCATTCATCTCATATGCAAAAGCATTCTTACTAGGATGTTTAGGACTAGGATAAGCCAAAACGTAATCCAGTAAGTAGTTCTAAAGAACTCCTCTAATAGTCTCAAACCCCTCATTGAAGTTATAAACATCATATTTTATGTCAACAAGAGGATCGATGTCAATGCGAGTATTTTCGTTAGTGATCATATTCAACTTAGATATAAGACAAAATTTGTTTAGAAATTAGTATATGTACATGCATTTAGTATAAGGTCTTTAATTAAATACATAATTCTTACTATTTTATCAACATTCAAATAGCCCCTGCTATATAAATTTGGAAAATTAAGTTTGACAAATTTTCCTTAGTAGGTAGCATCCATAGCCACTTATCATGACCCCCGCTACAGTAGGTCAAACCATAACAAGACAACCATGGTTGGAACCCTGTGCAATTGCATCCCATGCAATTGCTAATCCATTTGAGTTCTCTTTCTTGAGACATGAGTACCCAATTGTACGATTCCTCATATGTGTCTTCAATCTAGCATTAGCTCTAATGATATGGACTACTAACCCTTTTTGGTTATGGCATTAACCCCATCTAGTCTTGTGACCAAACACATGTTAAGGGAAGGCATGCTGAACATGTGCTTAGATCTGTTAATAAGGTTCGTATCATGACTTATGACGGGAAGATAATTTACCACCTTAATATTGTAGTAGGGATTTTATTGGTGCCGCTGGTCTCGCCCTAGTCTAGGTCTTATACAATGGATATGATTATGATAATAATAATTTTAGGCTATTTGGAATTATTAACTCTAAGGGAACATGCTCAAGACTGGTAGATCATAATCATTTCATTATGCCAAGACTCCACATAGCATACAAAACAAACACGATCCATGTTTAAGTCCGTGCACCTATGTCTATAAGTTTTAATTTAAAAACTTAAACCATGTTTGTAAAACCATATGCGAAATAAAATTTTCATACTAGAAATCAACTTAGTTATAAAATTCCCTTGGGTACACTTGAACCTAATACAATGGAGATTTCCAAGTGGGAGAGGCTCCCTTAAAGTGAATGAGCAGTCAAGTCCAATCATTGCCAAAACTACCATGGGCACTTTAATTCATTATACCATGGGCAACTATGATTTCAAGATTTCGTTCTTTAATTGTGTAATTCATGCATAGCATACTTTAATCAATACATAGAAAATATCAATTTCAACATATTATAATAAATCATACATAGCATAAGGTAGGCTCTGATACCAGTGCTGGTTAATCAAGATAGTAATTGAACATGCAACATTGTAAGGTGGAATTTCAAAACTTAAAATTAACCTATAGGATCTCCTAAGCATGCCATGATTTATTTAATCTAAGTTGAAACGTTCCATAGATGCCAATAGTTTATAAAACTTATAAACAAAACCCTAGCATCTAAGTTTAAAATATTACTAGTTGATGTGTGCTTCTCTCTCTCTTTTGGATGTGGCATCCCCTTAAAGCAATTAGAAAGATTTCTAGGATTGATCCAAACAGATCTTCACCGACCAAAACCTCAGTTGAGGTAGAACCCGTTGGTTGATGGTACCTGCTACACCACTCAAAGACCAACCCAAAAATATTATCTGAGAAGGCTCATTTCAAAATAGAAAGAGCTATGTAAAGAATTCTTCGTCGCTTGGAGAAACTCGTGGAGGATCTCTTAAAATCTTGCTAAGAAAAGATGTCGAACTTAGAGAGAAAGGGTGAGCTGAAGTAAGTTGAAAAGGGGAATGGGAACCACTATTAATAGTGGGAGGGGAGTTTAAAACTCCCCTCAATTAGCAATGAATGCCATCGCACGCGTGGGTTGGCGCGCAGAGCTCCGGCTATGGGCGGGTTGACCTACCCACATAGCCTGCTTATGCGGGCTGTGCAGCTGCTTTCAAGGCAAGCCCTAATGGGCTTGCCTTTCCCCGCAAGCCGAGCTTGTGGGCTGTCCCGTAAGCTCAACTCGCAGGCTGCTAGCGGGCCTTCACACCAGGCCCGAACAAGCACTACCAAAGGAAACACTTGCGAGCTTGCAGCCCGCTAGTGCATGCGGGCTAGTAGACCGTGAGTTTTTAAACTTGCAGGGCAGTCACGCAAGCCTAACTTCAAACAACCCATGTTTTTTTGGGGTCCACTCACAATGGAAAATTTCCTTGCTTCGCTGACTTCAATTTTCCCAATTTTCTACTTTAATCCCTTTAATTATTAATTTGGTGTAACCAACTAATAATTCATCTGATGATTTTGACATCCTCAATATTCTCAGCATAGATCCAGTCTATAGGTTCTTTACTTAGTCCGGTAAAGACCCAAAGTGTGTGACCTCTTAAGATTCCAAAGTATAAAGGTTCTAGAGGTTAATCTAAACTTGGCTTCCCATCCGGGAACCTTTAGGTTCAGTGTTCTTGACCGATAAGGAACCTGACAACTGTAGATGATCAAATGGACTTTCTAGCAAAGGCATATGTTCCCACGATACTCAAAAGGTCACGTGCCTATGACTTAATTCGGTTCTGTAGTAGTAACCAGTACAATACACTCCTTCCATCAGGTTAAGTACCATCTAGTTTATTGAGCTCAGGTTAAGTGTCAGCTCATGTAATAGTTGTAGCTATCCTAGAATTAGACTTGTTCACGAAGAACACCACTCGCCATAATGTATAAGGATTGACTAGAAACCCGTTATATCAATCTTATACTCTATTACGTTTATGAGTTTATCTCTTCAACAAGGGTCCCTAAGGTACATCTCCCATTATATCATTACATCAGAAGCAATGGATCCCATCTTGATCACTCGGCTTACCAACATGTGATCATCACTATACTCGTAATCACCCGTATCATCCTTATCGCCAGGGTATGAATAAGTATGAGCCAAAGTATAGCAACTCCTACATAAGGTAACTAGTATCTCAGGTTTGAGGATACTTGTACTAGTACTACAATAAGACATGACACCAACACATGGATATAATTATTTTCGAGTGTCTATCTTATAGCGATCTCTAATGTATTACCCGAATATATTCATGTGTTAACTCAAGGTACCACATTGATGTCGTGAAATTGCCTGCTTGGATCTAATCCAAGGAGTATGCCTACACATGCTAGTCTGTCCGCTTCATTGATGTCCAGTCTCAATGAAACTATGACTAGGGATATTTAGACTATTCATAGTAACACGTATGTGCAATTGTCACACCATATATCTCCTACTATGTCCTTTCACTTTTACTCTATGAAGTAGTCATGGACTTTATCTTATCAATGCGCATATACATAATACTATACATATATGATACTAGCGAGATACATAAATAAATAAAAGCATTGATAAATAACAAAGATGCCTTAATTATTATCAATAATAATTTGAAACCGTTTGTACATTATAATTATTAAGATATATTACCCTAATTGCCTCTAGGGCATACATCATGTCTAACATAAATGGAAGAGCTCTTGTTGGTAGGTTAAAGTCAACAAAATCTCCCTCTAAGAGATTCCCACTAATTTCATCTAAGTCCTTCTCCTCCTTAGAAGTGCTCTTCTCCTTCACTTTCTTAGTGAACTCCTCTAGAGCTGGACTTCTTTGGCTAATTTCAGCACTTCTGGCCTCTACCTCTGCCACTACCGCTTTGATTCTTGTGGCATCCCCTTTTCTTGTTGATGTAAAGTCTTCAATCAAACTTTGATTCATGGCCATTATCATGTCATTTTTATTTGGGTCATCATTTGCAATCACGATCTCTCCATTATTGTTCAAACCCTTCTTTCCACCCTTCCTCTACTTCTTCTTTTTCTCCATTTCTATTACCTTATTCTCCAATTCTTCCTTCTTCCCCTCATCAGCCTTATCATCCTCATCCTCGGTGGGATTCACCATGTTAGGGTTAAATTCACCCCTCTTCCTCTTAGTAAGATAGTTGATTGGCTTCTTATCATCATCATCCTCTTCTAAGCTCTACTCTGCCAATGGAGGAGGTACATTACTTGATTTGTTCATGGAAAACCCAACATCTATTTTTCCTTTAGTAGCCATTTGATATAGGCTTGAATACTACATCTTCCTCAATAGTAAGTGCCTTACTTCGAGACACTCTATTTCTCTTGGCCTTAGGGATCTCTTTCTATTTCATCAGAGGCTCCCTCTTCCTTTTGGGTGTCTCATCTTTTGCCAGCTTCAATACCTCTCCTCTCTTGGCCAATCTATTCTCCTTCTCCCTCTACTTCTTGAATCTATTCTTTCTCAGAGCCTCCTCTTTGTCCCACACCATTCCATTATCCACCTTCTTATCAAACGTCTCCCTTAAGATCTTAGTTCCCATGAACCCCTCCTCATTCAAGCATTTAATTTGAAAGATGATAGAGTTCTACTGATAACCCCACCAAGTGTAAACATGTGGTGAAGCATATGCTACATGATGATCACCGGTCAGTTGATATTCTTCTTTTCTACCAGATGGAAAAGAATGTCGTGCTCATAGCTTAACACCGCATTAGTGGAATTCATCTTCTAAAGTAGAAGATGAGCCATAATGTGTTAGACATGATGTATGCCATATAGGTAATTAGGGCAATATATTTTAATTAGTTATAAAGTACAAACGGTTTCGTATTATTATTATTAAAGGCATCTTTGTTATTTATCAGTGCTTTTATTAATTTGTGTATCTCGCTAGTATCATATATGTATAGTATTATATATATGCGCATTGATAAGACAAAGTCCATGACTACATCATAGTGTAAAAGTGCGAGAACATAGTGAGAGATATGTGGTGTGATAACTGCACATACGTGTTACTATGAATAGTCTAAATATCCCTAGTCATAGTTTCATTGAGACTGGACATCAATGAAGCAGATAGACTAGCATGTGTAGGCTTACTCCTTGGATTAGATCCAAGCAACCGATCTCATGAGCTGAAGGTGATACCTTGAGTTAACACATGAATGTATTCGGGAAATACATTGGAGATCGCTATAAGATAGATACTCAGAAATAACTATGTCCATGTTTTTGTATCATAACTTATTGCAGTAGCAATACAAGTATCCTTAGACCTGAGATATTGGTTACCTTATGAAGGAATTGTTATACTTTGGGTCATATTTATTAATACCTTGGCGATGAGGATGATACGGGTGATTACTGGTATAGTGATGATCACATGTTGGTAAGTCGAGTAGTCAAGATGGGATCCATCACTCTTGATATAGTGATATAATGGGATATGTACCTTAGGGCCTCTTGTTGAAGAGAAACACTCATAAACCTCTAATCAAAGTATAAGATTGATCGAATGGGTTTCTAGTCAATCTTGATACATTATGGCGACTGGTGTTCTTCGTGAGCAAGTTTAATTCGAGGATAGCTACGACTATTACATGAGCTAACACCTAATTCAAGCTTAATAAACTGGATGGTACTTAACATGATGGAAGGAGTGTATTGTATTAGTTACTACTACAAAACCGGATCAAGTCACAAGCACGTGACGTTCCGAGTATCAGGGGATCATACACCTTTTCTAGAAAGCCCATTTGATCATCTAGAGTTATCAGGTTCCATATCGGTCTGGAACACTAAGCCTAAAGGTTCCCTGATGGGAAGCCAAGTTTGGGTTAACCTCTAGCACTCTATACTTCAGGATCCTATGAGGTCACACATTTTGGGTCTTTACCAGACTGAGTAAAGAACCTATAGATCGGGTCTATGCCGAGAATATTTGTTTGTTGAATTAGTTGAAAGAATTATTAATTGGTTGGACCGAATTGATAATTAAAGGGAATAAAAGAGAAAATAGGGAAAAATTGCATGGAGCAGAGCAAGGGATTTATCCTGTTGCAAGTGGGCCCCAAACGAACACTCAATATTCAAAGTGGGGATTGCATGGCTGACCTGTGAGCTGAAAAGATCAGGGGCCGCTAGAGCACAGGGTAAGCCCACATGCACTAGCAGGCTGCAGGCTTGCAAGCATTGCCCATGGTAGTGCTTGAGTGGGCCTACCGGGCAAGCCCGCCAGAGCGCACGCCCGCAAACTCAAGCTTGCAACCCAAAGTATTGCTTAGGTTAGCCCATGGGTCCTAGGGACTCGCACGGATGACCCGGTTATGGGATGGGAATATTCCCATCCCACATTATTTTTTAGGGGGAGTCTACATCTCCCCCTTTCCCTATAAATAGGCCTCCCCTCTCTTATTATTCCACACTTCAACTTAGCCTTTCTCTATGAGTTCGACATCTTTTCTTCGTGTGCTTTTGTGATATCCTCCATGATTTTCTCCAACATCTCAAGAATTCTTTAGAAGGTTCTTTCTTGGAAGTGAGCCTTCTTAGTTTATATTTTCATGTTGGTCTTCGAGCTATCTAGCAGCTGCTGTTTACCAATGGGTTCTACCTCAATGAAGGTTTTGATCGGTGAAGATCCGTGTGGATCAATCATAAAGGTTATCCTAGTTTGGAGGCTAGTTCCAACGGAGTTCTGCTTAATTTCTCTAAGGGAATGCCACATCCAAATTGAAGAGAGAGGCACACATCAACAGGTAATGTTCTAAACTTAGATGTTGGGGATTTTTTTATAAGTTTTATAAACCTATTGGCATCTATGGAACGTTTCAACTTAGATTTTCACATTGCAACCTTGCATGTTCAATTACTATCTTGATTAACCAGTAGTGGTATAATACGTTGAAATTAGTATTTTCTATTAATTGATTAAAGTGTGATGTATATGACTTAGATTTCAATTCATGTTATAGAAAATGATGTTATAACTAGTTTAGGTGATTATCATATAAATTAACAATGTTTTACCACATGTTTTAATGAGGGTCATCCCGTACTTCACTCAATTAAAGAACAAAATCTTTAAATCATAGTTGTTCATGGTACAATAAATTGAAGTTCCTGTGGTTATTTTGGCAAGGATTGGACTTGGCTGCTCATTCACTTTAAGGGGCCTCTCCTACTTGGAAATCTCCATCAGTGTTAAGTTCAAGTGTACCCAAGGAACTTTTATGACTTAGTTGATTTCTAGTATGGAAATTGGATTCCACATATGGTTTTACAAATGTTGTTTAAGTTGTTAAATTAAAACTTATAGACATAGGTGAAAGAACTTAAACATGGACCTTTTTTGTTTTGCATGCTATGTGGATTCTTGGCATAATGGAATGATTATGATGTACTATCTTGAGCATGTTCCCTTAGAGTTGATAATTCTAAATAGCCTGAAATTATTATAATAATAATAATAATCATATCCATCATATAAGACCTAGACTAGGGCAAGACTAGCGGCACCTATAAATACCTACAATAATATTAAGGCGTTAGATTGTATTCCCATCATAAGTCATGATTCGAACATTATTAACGGATGTAAGGACATGTACAACATGCTTTCCCTTAACATGTGTTTGGTTATGTGACTAGATGGGGTTAATGCCTTAACCAAAATGGGTTAGTTGTCCATATCATTGGAGCTAATGCCAGATTAGAGACATATTTGAGGAGTCGTACAATTTGGGTATGCACATTTCGAGAAAGAATAAACTCAAATGGATTAGCAATTGCATGGGATGTAAATGGATAGGTTCCAACCATGCTTATCTTGTTGTGGCTTGACCTGCTATAGCGGGGGCCATGATGAGTGGCTATGGATGCTACCAGCTAAGGAAAATTTATTAGACCAAATTTCCTAACTTTAAATAGAAGGGGCTATTTGAATGTCGAGAAAATTGTAGGAATTATGTATTTAATTAAAGACCTTATATTAAATGCATATACATATACTAATGTCTAAACAATTTCTATCTTATATCTAGATTGAACAATGAATCCAAACACAAATCTTCATTCGATACTTGAAAATAAGTTAACAGGGATCAATTTTGATGACTGGTTCAAGGCTCTTAGAAAAGAGATTGAAAAGAAAAACATGGATTATGTTTTGGATAATCCTGAACCAATCAATCCTGATGCTGAGGCTTTTATCCGAGAGAAAGAGGCGTATCTTAGGCATAAGAAGGGTGCTTTTATGGTGTCACTTTTGATGCTCGAAACCATGACCTTGAAGGTTAAGAAATTGCATGATGGTATGGACCTAAAATCCATGGTGATCCATCTTAGAGGAATTCATGAGGGCATGAAGATTGAATGGAATGAAATATTAAAATTCTTCTATACTTCTGGGAGAAATGATGGGATCCTGGCCTCTAAGCATTGCATTTAATTATTTGAGTATTCTAAGAGAATGGCTTAGATTGGAATTGAAAGAAATACCAAGTATGACATACAGACTATGATTGAAAATTCGTTTGATAAATATTCACCCTTCGTGAAATATTATCTTATGTTAAGAAAGACCAGCAAGGCATATGAGTTTATTAAGAAACTTATAAGTTTTGAAGAAGGTCTGAAGGCTAGAGGAATAGGTACCTTGGCAAGTAAGATTGTCATAAAACATAAAGGTTTAAAACCTATCAATAGGAAGGTAAAAAATGTGATCATTGAAAAGGAAAAGCCCAAAGGAATTTGTTTCCTATGCGGAAGGCCAGGACACAGGAACGTGATTGCAAAGCTCTGATTTCTAAACAAATGAAGAAGAAGCCAAGTAAGGCATCTACTTCAGGTATGTTCATGATAGAGAGTTTCTCTACAGTTCCCTATGAGTCTACTTGGGTATTAGATACTGGTTGTGGTACTCATATTTTTACTTTTGTGCAGGGGTTACAAAATAGTAGGAGGTTTGCAAAGAAGGAAATGGACCTAAGAGTTGGAAATGGAGCACAGGTTGCTGCAACAGCTGTAGGGATATATAGTATTCGTTTGCCTAGTGGCCTAGTTTTAGTTTTGAACAATTGCTATTATATTCCTAAGAATATTATTTCTGTTGCACGTTTAGCAATAGAGGGATTTGAGATATTATTTTCTAATAATAATTGTCAAATTTGATGCGATGATGTTCTTTATGCTTGTGGCATATCAATTGATGGCATTTATGTTCTACATACTAAAACTGAAATTCTAAATATGAACATTGTTAAAAAATCGAGATTAGATAATGAGAAATCCTCATACTTATGGCATTGTCATCTAGGCCATATAAATGATACTCGCTTAACTAATTTACACCAATGTGGTGACTTGGACCCAATGGAATGGTAATCCTATGGGGCGTGCGAACCTTGTTTAAAGGGGAAGATGACTAAGAAAACTTTCAAAGTAAAGGGTCAGTGTGCCACTAGTACCTTGGAAATAAAACATTCTGATGTATATGGTCTGATAAGTGTTAAGACACATGAGGGTTTTCCTACTTCATAACCTTTATCGATGATTATTCGTGACATTGTTATCTGTACCTTATGAGGTACAAGTATGAGAGTTTTTAGAATTTTAAGGAGTTCAAAATTGAAGTAGAGAAACATCTTGGAAAAGTATCAAGACCCTTTGATTTGATCGAGGTGGTGAATACTTAAGCCAAGAGTTTCAGGATTATCTACGGGATAATTGTATTTTATCCCAATGGACACCTCCTTATACACCCCAATACAATGGAGTGTCAGAAAGGAGAAATCAAACCCTACTCGATATTGTTTGGTCTTTGATGAGCCAAGCAGAACTCAGTAGATCCTTTTGGGTTTATGCACTTAAGAGCGCAGTTTATATTCTAAATTGAGTACCCTCGAAATCAGTAGATCAAACACCATTCGAATTGTTGTATGGTAAGAAACAATCTCTTTCTCACATGAGAGTTTGGGGATGTCTTACTTATGTAAAGAGGACAAGTTCAGATAAGCTGGGTGCTAAGTCTTATAGGTGTCTATTTGTAGGTTACCCTAAGGAGACTATGGGGTATACCTTTTATGATCCCAAGAAACAAAAAATCCTTCTTTCTAGAAATGCTCAATTCCTCGAGTAGGAGCATATACTTATGAAAGCTAGTGGGAGCAATCTTGAGTTAGGCACTCAAGAAGATCAATTAGACAATCAATTGATTGTTTCTATGCCTGTTATACAAGAAAGTGTTAGCATGGAACATCCTATTATAACACCAATATTACATAGATCAGGTCGGGCTCCAATCACTCCCGAGTGATATGGGTTTCTCATCACTGATGATAAGCATCTCTTCTTTATGAAAGATGATGAGCCTAAGACTTACAAGGAGGCAATGGAAGGCTCAGAGTCTGACAAATGGTTTACAACCATGAGGTAAGAGATGGACTCCATATACGAAAATCAAGTTTGGAGCTTGATTGATGCTCCAAGTGGGATTAAGCCCATATGATGCAAGTGGGTTTTCAAGAAGAAAAATGACAATAACTACCGTATATGAATGATTTGGTTATTTCTCCCAATTAGGGCAGAGTCTCGGATGCTGATATGGACATCATTATAAAATGGTATGCGGTGATGCACGAGTTATTACCCTTTTCCAGCAAATGGTTCGGGCATTAAGCGTATACCCTTGAGGATCAGAAACGTAGGATTTTCGATATGAGTTCACCCGGTGTGCTTAGGTTCAGATGTTAGGAGGGACATCACGTGATGTGGGAGAAATTGTTTGGGTAGGTATTGGCCTCGTTTTGGTTATGTGGTATGTGTGATTACCTTGTGTGGGCTATGAGCTGGATGTCAAGTAGTCATCACATAGGTAATTTGTGGGATATGTTATTTTCCCATGCGGGCTAAGTGTCGAATGTCAAGTAGACATCGCATAAAAATTTGTGTACAAAGGTATGTTGGCCCTATACGGGCTAAGGGTTGGACTTCATGTGGACATCCCTCATAAATGAGGGCATGTTCACCCCGCATGGGCTAAGAGTTGGATGTCAAGTGGATATCTCGCTGAAAAGGGGTAAATGATGCTTCATGATTCTGATTGGTTTATGTTGGCCTAGGGTGACACAATCTCGAGTGTCGACTAATCCTAAGCATGTATGATGCTAATTTGGCATCATGATGATGCGAAGATGCCATGTCCGTTTTGTTTACTTTAACATCATGAGTGTGTGCATTCAAGTGTCTGCATTAAGATTCGGGGTTAGCATGGAACATTTGTACAATGCATAATGAACTGAAAGTAGTAAACACGTAACACATAGCATACAACATCCAACTTCCAACCATACAACTCCTACACATAGGATTTTTAGCTAATCTCTATCCTAAGTTTTGGTTCATCTTAGTACCATAAGGATACTGAGGAGCGCACCTACAAGAAACATAATGCATGATCTTTTATTGGGTAACACCTAGGGAAAATGCCTGCGGTTTATTTACATGAGGTTTGTAAATGGGTTGCTGATGTAGAAGGTTCTTGTTGCACTAAAATA
>CATIWQ010507359.1:0-21912 GCA_949673415.1 Euphorbia schlechtendalii
ATCACTGACCTCTAATATATTAAATATAAAATTAAAATGTCAAAGAACAAAAGAAAAGAAATGTAAACTAAGTGAATCAAAACATGCTTCAGCCACTTAAATTAAAAACAAAATGATCAAAAGAAAAACTAGGGATCTCATTCCATGTTGCAATTACGGAAAGTCTACCATACGACGCCAAAGCATTCACCACTTACTTGCCTTCGCGATATATATGTGAGACTACGAAAACCCTCCAGTGCACCCACACAACATAACCATCTTGTCTTAAACACCAGGGAACTGTAACATTTCTCGTTCCAAATAACGGGCCACCACATAGCTAGAGTCAATCTCCAACCATAGATGATTCCAACCCCAATCAATTACCACCATAATGGCATGAATGGCAGTGTGAAGCTCTGCAATATAGGCGTAATAATTGTCTAAGGGATAAGAGAAACAATTTATGACATTACCAAACTTATCCTTAAAAACGCCACTGCATCCCGATGCTCTAGGTGGATCGGTTGAGGAGGCATCAGTGTTTACCTTAATCCAATTTAACTGGGGGAGTCCATCAAACCGGGATAACATGAGGGGGCTTAGAGAGTCTAGGCCAAAGAGAGAGGGTTGCCAAAATCTTTTTCTCAACCATAGATTTCCAAATGAATCCTAATCCTAATCGATCCGTGCAGCGTAGTATTGACCATAATTATCTCAATGAGTAATGGATTCGGTATTTTGCCATAAAAAATATGTGCGCATCTCACCTTCCGAATTAACCAAATCACATTGATAATTGACGAAGTTTATAAAATCTACCATTAACAAAGTTTATTAATGGCACTCCTCGTGAGCATTTAAAGTATCCTTGAGTTCTTATCAGAGTTAAGATTGAAACCCTTGTCGTTTCCAAAAGATTTCGGATCCAAGTGCTAGATTGGTGAGAGAAGCCGAAACAATCTATTACGGCCAGGAGAAAATCCCAGTCCATCGTATCAAACTCTTTTTTTATGTTAACCTTCATAGCTAAGTTCCCACCATGACATTTTTTGTTGAGTATGTTTACCCCTTCCGAAGCCAAGGCTATGCCATCATGAATGTTGAGCCCTTTAATGAATCCATATTGATTTGGTGACAAAATTCTTACTGTTATATCCCCCAAATGAGAAGCGATGATTTTTGTTATAATTTTGAACACAAAATTGGTCATAGCGATTGGTCAAAATTGCTCAACTCTGCTGGCCCCGTCTACCTTTAAAATTAACACCATAACGCTCGAGTTAAGGTTTGGAATTATACAGCCCGTATCAAAGAATTGGTGGACTGTTTTGCAAACATCCAGCCCTACAATACGCCATAATCTTTGGAAAAAACTCCGATGAAGCCATTTATGCCTGGTGCACTTGAACTGTTTCCTTGATTGAATCAGCACTTGGTCAAGATGTAAGGAGCTCATTCTCAAGATCTGTAATGAGTCGAGGTACCACTAAGGAGATGAGCTACCTATCTAATGTTATATTCCGATCCTTACTAAAAAGGCTCGCGTAATAAGACACCAAGTGCAAAGCAGTATCCTCCATATTATTTGTTAAATTGCTATCCACCACCATCGAATTTATTCCACCATGTGACTTCTTAACGTTGGCAACCCTATGGAAGAAGCATGAATTCCAGTCTCCTTCCTTAAGCCATCGAACACCATTTTTCTCTTTAAGATAAATCTCTTTTTGATGGAGATGTAAATCTAGTTCCACATGAGCTCGGAACTCCTCCTCACTCAAAACTGTCGTAATTCCCTCCGTTGAAATATGATCTTGCACCTAGAGTAAATTATCTTGGCTTCTTTTAATATTTGCATCAAAGTGACCAAACACTTCTTTATTCTAAACTCTCAAAATTGGACGAAGTGCTTTAAGCTTGAGCGTTAGGAGTTGAATAGGGGGCAGCCTTGAAAACGAGGAGCTCTAATAATGGTTAGATATAACCTGTTCCAAAGATGGTTGTGTGATCCACATAGATTGAAAGCGGAATCCACGAAAGCTCGATCTCAAACAAGTTATTTATTCACATATGAGGGAAATGATATATCTTGGCAATCCATAAAAAAAACTCTTAGGTTGTGTTTGGAAACAAATCTCATAAGAAAAAGAAAAGAATTGAATTGAATTCACTCAAAAGAATTCAATTGAATTGGTTTGTTAAACAAATTCCTTTGTTTGTAAAGTTCATTTTATATAAAAGAATTCAATTGATTGTTAACTAATATATTTAACATTTTTTCAAAAAAAATTGTATAAGTATTTTGACTCTTTCAACTAAAATTAAGCATATGAGAAGATAAAATGGTGAAAATATTATATTCAAAGGTATAACTTAAATGAATTTCTTTGAAATCTTGCAACTTTTTGCAAGATTTCTATTCCTTGTATTCACAAGAATTCAAATCTTGTATATTTGAACTTTATCAATATTTGTTTGGTTCCAAACAAGGGAATTTGACAAAGTGAATTCAAATGAATTGAATTTTTTTTCAAAATGGACCTTTTCAAATACACCCTTATAGCTACTTCCTCAAATCATGCAGATATAATAGTGATTCATGACATAATAGTGCATGGTTGAGATCATTAACCAAGCATATCAAAGTAAACAAAAACTAAAAATTTCCTAAGCCATGAACGTCGCCACCACCCCTAACCCTAGCCGCAAACCGATCACAACCTCTTCCACCTACCACCGCCACCAGCAACCAATCCCAACCTCATTCAAATACCACCGACACCCTAACACCTTTGCCCTACATCCCAGCCACCCTCGAAACACCACTAGACCATATGGTAAACATCAACCAAAGAAACAGCCACATGAAACCTCATATGCTAAAACTAACTATCAATGTTTCCTACCCGCATCAATCCAAACCAATGCAGACCGCTCAACTGATAGGCTATACATTGAGAACTTTCCTAATTCATATGATTAATTGGCTATGAAGAAGATTTTTGTGAAATATGGAGTGCAAGGAAGGATGTACGTTGCTAGGAAAAGGAATGATATGAATCTCAATTTCAATTTTGTTAGCATAGATGTATCGCTTCCCACCCATGAAGTTCTTTTCAGGCTCAACTTAGTTCAGATTGGGGCAATCAGGCTCTGTGCTTTCAAACCTAGGTTTTTCAGAAACAATCAGTCTTTTGCGTAGGGGAAGATTCAGAAAGCAGTGCCCGTTTAGACTAAGGTTTTTCTCAATTCACCACGTGAAGAGATCTCCTTTGCTGTAGTGGTGAACGATAATCAGGAATCAATGAAGAGTCTAGTTAACCGTATCCATCAACAGTCCGGTAGTAATAGAGCGGGGAAGTCTAATTCGACAACGAAGGTACAAAGGGAATCGAAGAGTACGAGAGCTAGTAGAAATAGTTAGACAGAGATTCTGGTTCCATCTATCCCATGGAAAACGAAGGCTTGTATGGTTTCGGTCAAATTCATTGCTCATATTTGAAACATATTTGAATTGTTTTGTGAACATGGTTTCAATATTTCCTTTGCTGCCCCGGTAGGGGGAAATCTTAATTCGATCGAATTGATGCATAAATTTGTTAATCATGATTGGGTTGTGCTGAATCATATTTTATCATCGGTAGTACATCTTTCTGATGATTTTATCCCTTCCAAATGCATCATGTATTTGGATTTAATGGGTATCCCCCCGACATTAGTTTGTGAATGGGTAGTACATGAATTGGTAGGTCATTTTGGGATAATTGTAGCTATTGATTTTGACTTTGATGAACCGGATAGGCTGGATGTAGTATCATGTTTGGTCTCAATTCCTATGGGAACTTCGAAGTGTAACCTCAAGATATTAACTGGGGTTGACGAGGTTACGATTTTCACTAATTTGCGCCAAGGGGTGGGCTGCCAACGGTGCAACGATAAGAATTCTGATGTAAGTGATGTTGATGATTCATCGATGGGCTCGGAGACATCATTTGTAGCTGAATTAGCGTCTCTTTCAGATGAAGGGGTCTTAGCTAAACTGCATACGGACTGTATACAGTAGAGTGGGGAAGTTGCGAAGGTTGCATTGCCTGGGTTTGGAGAGGAGAGTAACGAAGTGAAGCTGAAGTGGCAGGTTGAGAGTATTTCAACACATGGAATTTCTAACTCATCGAGACCGGACATTGAGAACATGAATAAGGTCATTCTTCGAAGGGAGGTAGCTAGCTTGAGGGAGAAGGAGGAGGTTTTGGTATTTCGAATTGGAGAGGAGCTCGGGTTGTTCAAAGAATGTGATGAAGGTCGTATCGTCAAGGTTCTTGAAAGTAGATGAGATCATTTTCTTCGAGGTTGTCAATATTTTTTATGTCGTTAAACTTCTTATGTTGGAATTGTTGAGGTGGACTTATGAACGGAGCAAAGCAGAGTTTTGTAAGAACTTGTATAAAGGAGATAGCATTTGGAAATTTTAGTTTTAGTTGAAACGAAATCGGCAAGTGTTTCAAATTTAATTATTCAAAAATTTTGGGGGCACAATGATTTTTTATTTCATTCTGTATTGACACAGCAAGGCTTATAGGGAGGTTTAGTCATTTCTTAGAATTCTCAGCTTCTTAATTGAACAGTGGTTCATTCAGTGGAGAGGTGGTGTTTGCTTCATGTTGTATCTCATTTGATTAACATTCATTTATTATGTTTATACGGTCCTTGTAATGCATCCCTAAGGTTTCAATTATGGTAACATCTCTCTCCATTGATTCGTGAATTTTATCAGATAATTGTTTGTGGCGATTTCAATGAAATCTTGAGCTGGAGCGATCGAATGGGGAGAGAGGGGCTGACCTCTACTTCTATGATGTAATTCCAAGAATTCGTGAATGATTGTGTTCTATATGACGTGCCCTTGCATGGGAGAGATTATACTTGGTTTAATAGTTTATCGTTTTCAAGAATAAACCGAGTTTTGTTGAGTTGCGATTTATTGGATCTTTGGTCGAGACTTAGTCTTATGACGATAGACACAACTCTCTTCGACCACTTTTTGATTATATTTTAGTCTCATGCGATTCGAAGGGGTGGAAATAAGGTGTTTCAATCCCTTAATTGTTGGTGGGATAATGTTGATTTTTTGCATTTCTTAAAGTCGAACTGGAACGAAATAAAATTCAAGTATCTGAATTGTGACTTGGAATTCAAATTGGGACGGTTGAAGAATTATATTCGGTAATGGCATGATGTGAATCTAGGGGTGATAGACCATCGTATCAAGGACTTGGAGAAGCGGGTAATCGAGCTCACATCTAGTTTGGTGGTTTGATCGATTGAAGCGACTGTTGGTTCGGAATTGCAAACGGCGAGATCGGCTCTGAATACTCTCTGAAGTAGCATGGAAAAGGTTAGACATCATCAATCAAGGGTGACATGGACTGTGTTAGGGACAATAATACGGCTTTATTTCACCGTATGGTGTCGGCTCGATGGAGAGGGAATAGAATTAATCAACTGGAGGTGATGGATGAATCATCTCGGAGTTGAATGTAATTGTTCTCAATATCTGAAACTTCTATAAAGACCTTTTCTCTAGGGCAATTGAAGTTCCGTTTGACTTACATGAGCTACAATTCTGTATGTTAGGCGAGCCTAAACGTAACTATTCTTGAAGGAAAAGTGCCAGGACCGGATGATTTCAATTTCTTCTTTTACAGGCAATTTTGGGATGAGATGAAAGCGAAAGCTCTTCAAGTGTTTGACCATTTTTTTAACTTAGCCGAATTACCAGAATCAATCAAAACATCATTTACAATCTTGATTCCGAAAGTGGCGGGTTCATCGCTTTTGAGTAATTTCAGATCGATAGTGCTTATCCATGGAATATATAAAGTGGTGTCAAAAGTCCTAGCAAACAGATTACGACCGTTTCTGTAAGATCTAATTTCAAAGAATCAGTTCAGGTTTATCAGAGGTCTAAGTATTCACGAATGCTCCTTTGTTGCTTCGGAAATAATTCAATCAATTCATCGAAGGAAACAATCGGAATTGGTGTTAAAGCTAGATTTTCACAAAGCTTATGATTGTATCTCATGGTCATATATTGATGCAGTTTTTCGGTGAATGGGTTTCGGAGATAGATGGAATCAGTGGATGTCTTGCTTACGAGAGAACTCATCGACTTCTATTTTGATCAATGGGGAACCGTGTAATCTGATTAGATTGGGAATGGGGGGTTAAACAGGGGGATCCAATTTCCCCGTTTATTTTTGTGATTGCTATGGAGGGCTTGAAGCAGCTACTTGACACTATTATACTTAAGGGTTTACTTCCTGGGTTCAAGGTGGATGGCTTGGACAAGGATGTCTCATTGCTTCAATTTACCGATGACATACTATGCTTCTTACCTGCAGATGAGTCTCTTATCCCTACGTTTATTCACATTTTACATTGCTTTGAACTTATTTCGGGTTTGCGCATAAATTATCATAAAAGTTTGATTATAGGCATTAATGTCAATGAGTCATTAGTTCTCTCTAGTTCGAGTAAGTTGGGTTGCAAGGTTGAAAATTTTTCGATCAATTACTTAGGTTGTCCAGTAAGTGTAAATAGGGTCCCATTGTTGTCTTGGAACATGTTGACCAGATTTCTGTACTGTTAAAAAAATAGGAGAGCCATACGCTGTACTTTGGAATAAGAATAAGAAAAAGTGTTCCGTGTTGAGCAGTCTCATTGTATCTGACCTTCAATTCACACACTTGTTACATGTTGATGCTCTAATAGGTTTGAATTTTTACACTTTGTAAGGTTTAACTTGTAAATAATGTCTTAGCCTTGTTAAGACTGCATTTGCAAACTCTAGAGGTATCAAGTTTGAGTCACATCTGTGGTGGGGTGGAGATTTTAATTTCTATATAGGGCCAGTTTGGGATTGCTTTCCTAGGCTACTTTTCCGAACTTAATTTTTAAGCTTTTCCATGTTGCTATCCCGAAAAGTTCTGGAAATCAATAGCAAATAGTTCATAATTAATCAGTATTAAGGGTCAAAATCTTTTGTCCAATGTCAAAATATATTTTTTATTAAAAGTTTGAAAGTAGAGCTTTTCGTGACAACATCTTTGACAGCATTCCCGAACAGGCCCTTAATGTGAACGCAATTGCACAATTTTTTTCAAAAAAAAAAAACTTAATTAAATTTCTCTATTCCTCTTGGTTCTTCATGTCAGGGAGCTAGTTTTGCTGATGTTATACAAATGACTGATATCTTTGAGGGTAGTATTATCAGGAGAGCCAGGAGACTAGATGAATTTGTGAACCAGGTAAATTCTTAAAAGTTATTCTCGATAATATCACTGGTGGATGACTAGTAAGATAACAATAATGGGTTGCTAATGTATTCATAATACGAATTTCATGTTATAATGTTTGACTGCATGGTATTTTGGTAGCTGCGATGCGAGCGGCTGCTGAGGCTGTTGGGGAGGCCAGTTTGGAGGAGAAATTCGCAAAAGCGAGTGAAAGCCTTCACCGAGGAATTATGTTTGCAAATTCTCTTTATTTGTAGTTGGCGGGTCATCTTGCGGGATTCGAGACAGAAAAGTTTGCACGGAACTTCAGTTCTCTCAAGGCTACCGGATAATTTAAGTCCCTGAACTTTCATCTATCTGAATCGAGTTGGAAATGTATATAATATAGTAGAGATATTAAATCGAGGAATCAAATTGCTTGAAATACTAAAATTTTGATGATTACGCTTTCCCTCCCACCGTTGACGGTGTTATTTGTCTAACTTGTTACCATTCATCTAAACAATGTTTGTGGACACGTTTTTTCTGAATGATAATATCGCTTTATGATCATCGGAGATTGAGGTGTGTTTTAGTGCAAATCCAGCTTTTGTATTGTATAAAAAAGTACAGAGTTTAGCTTTTTGACAAAATGGAATTTCTACATACAATTGGATTTTTTACATCGAAACTAATTGAAAAGAATAATTGTATGTACAATGAAGTTATAATTCTTAGTCTAATAATTTTGTTTACCGAAACTAAGCGAGTATGTATTCAACAATAAGAGAACTAACTGTAGATGCAAATCTGAGGGTTTTTACAAAGTAACTATTACTTTGTATACTATAACTATTAGATAAAATTTAATAACATAAACTAATGGCGATCTGCAAAATACAAAATAATCCTAGATTGAATTGGTCATCGGATTTTATAATAAAAGTGGGAAATTTATGTTTGTCTCAACCAGGTTGGCTTTAGTTTACATGTGTAACAGAATATTTTGATTAGAAAATGGACAATAAGTCAACAGTCATCGGATGCTTTTTCTAATTCTTGGATTTGTTTATTTTATTTTAAACCTCATTATTCTCATTATAATAAATTATTCAATCACTCTGAAAATAATTCTGATAGTATAAACAATTGTTTCAAAGCCAATGGCCATGAAATTGGTCATTTCTTTCAACCTCAAATTTCATGCCTTTCACTTTTATGGCGGTCTTAATTTATATTGTTTTCACTTTCACTATAACTTCTTTGAATTGAACATTAACATATATTTACATTATAATAGTTGACCAACAACTTAGTGATCAAGGAAGACTAATATTATAGCCTAACTATTTTTGGCTTTTCTTTGTGCCATTCTAACTATTTTCACCAAACAATGTGGACATCTTTCTGCTTCAATCTTCTTCTTTTTCTTCTCATTCCTTGTGCTAATTCAATCTCCTTCCAAAAAACCCGATTCGACCCGAGTGATACCGGCATCATCCTGGAAGGCGGCGCATTATTTTACGTCGGAGCAATCGAACTTAACAGCGACTCCTATATGTGTCAAGTCGGGAGAGCAACTTACGCTCGAAAAATACCTCTTTGGGATTCCCAGACAGGAAAGCTATCAGATTTTTCGACCCATTTCTCATTTTTCATCGACGTTCTCGCTCGTCCATCATACGGTTCAGGACTTTCCTTCTTCCTCGGCCCTCCTGATTTTCCTATACTGACAAATTCAGCCTGCGGTTTTCTAGGCTTGTACAACCTCACAACAGTCAACTCCACAGCCAATCAAATACTTCATATCGAATTCGACTCTCACTCTGACCCGATATGGGATCCTCCTGTCGAACATGTCGGGATCAATAACGGCTCGATTTCTTCGGCCATATATACCCAATGGAATGCTAGCTTTCACAGCGGTGATCCTGCCGATGTTTGGATCAATTACGATAGTAACACGAAAAACCTCAGCGTTTCCTGGAAGTATCAAACAACTTCTTCCCTCCAAGAAAAATCGAGCCTTTCATACATAATCGATCTCAGGGATGTTCTTCCCGAGTGGGTTACAATCGGGTTTTCGGCTTCGTCGAGAAATTTTATCGAAAGGCATGTTATTCAATCCTGGGATTTCAGCTCTAGTCTGCAAATAAATGATTCGGGTAAATCGAAAGGCAGCAAGGCAAAACTGGTTGCTGGTTTAGCGGTTTCGGTTGGTTGTTTGTTTATTCTAGGAGTTACAATCTTTTTCCTCTTCTTCAGGAAAAAGCTGACCAGGAAGGAAAAAACCGAAACGAAAAACTCGACACTCATGATTAACGAAGATCTGGAGAACAGGGTTCTCCCGAGAAGATTCTCGTACACCGAGCTTATTTCTGCCACAAACAGCTTCTCAGGCGATAGAAAATTAGGGGAGGGAGGATTCGGTGCTGTCTACAGGGGAAACCTGAAAGATCTCGGAACCGAAATAGCCGTGAAGAAATTTTCGAGAGGTTCGAAACAAGGGAAAAAGGAGTACGTAACCGAAGTGAAGGTGATAAGTCGGTTAAGGCATCGAAATCTCGTAAAACTGATAGGCTGGTGTCACGAAAGAGGCGAATTCCTTCTTGTTTACGAATACATGCCAAATGGCAGCCTAGATTTGCATCTTTTCGGAAACAAGGATACCCTAACTTGGGCTACAAGGTATCGAATCGCAAAAGGGTTAGCTTCGGCCTTGCTTTATCTCCACGAAGGATGGGAAAAATGCGTGGTCCATAGGGATTTGAAACCGAGCAATATAATGTTGGACTCGAGTTTCAATGTCAAGCTCGGCGATTTCGGGTTAGCTCGACTTATGGACCACGAGCTTGGGCCTCAGACAACGACTGGCTTGGCCGGGACCCTTGGCTACTTGGCACCCGAATATGTGACCACGGGGAGGGCTAGTAAAGAGTCCGATGTGTATAGCTATGGAATCGTTGCGCTGGAAATAGCCACGGGAAGAAAGGTGGCCGATCTTGTCGAGCCGGAATACGAAAAAAGTATGGTGGAGTGGGTTTGGGGTAAATATGGAAGTGGAAAACTTGGGTGTGCTATTGATGAGAGGCTTGTTTGCATCGATTCGGAAGCGAAGGAAGTTGAGCGTTTGATGATAGTTGGATTGTGGTGTGCCCATCCTGATCGAAATCAGCGGCCCACGATTAGACAGGCGATTAATGTTCTTGAATATGAAGTGGCATTGCCGAGTCTTCCAAGTAACATGCCGGTTCCTTTGTATCATGTTGTTTCACCATCTTCGGCCGTTGAACCTTTGATATCTCATTCAAGTGTTTTAATAAAATCCACTTAAGTCCAAAGGTCTCAGGTTCGAATCTTATCTAGGAAGGTATGGAGATTTTTCCTTACAATATAATGTAAGATCAGCAAAATATTTTTTATTGTTGTTCTGTATTTGCAAGGGATTGTAATTTCTTTTTTGGAATACAATATAATGAGAATTTATGAATTGAAAGGTTGAAAAACAAATGAAATTCTAATAACTATTTAACATACATCATTGTTTTATAAAAAATATTACATTAAACATGGGAAGAAATCATAAACTAGACTCGGCCAATAAAAATGATACATATGTAAATTTATGTCAAGATTCTTGATTGGGTACATATGAACAAGACTTTTGGAGGAATATATAATATAGTGTAGTACAAACTGAAGGTGCTTTTGTGTTGCATTTGGTCGTGTTCTCAAAATTGCTAACCTTATGCTTATTCCAAAAACATGTTCTCACATGTTTCAAGGAAAAGCAGAAAGAAAGCAAGGGACTACAGCTCCAAACTCTCAATGACTTTCTAGAAGCAATGAACTCAGCAGAAAACAAAAGAAATTTGTTTAAAATACGTGGGAACTTGTGGGGTTGAGTATTTGTAAGTATATATCTACATATAACCAAAAAAAAACCTCAAAGGTACAAAATCGCCTCACATATGTAAGGAGTAAATATTGTTTATTATGTTTTTGTAGAATTTCTGCTGTAAAGTTTAATCCACAATATACAAACTGTCATAGCTTATTTTATGTTGCCATGGCAAGCACGTTCGCAGACCTAAAGTTATGGGATTATTGTCTTATTTTTTGCAATAAATGTATAATAATTCATAATATCAAAACCATAATATATCTGAACAAAAATTAATATATATTCAAAACACGGTATATAGAATTTAAAATTGAAGGAATTATATTTATGAATATACAGAGAAACTTTCATTCAATTCCTTAACAAATTAACATAAAATTAAAGGAATATCTCCTATTTACTTCCATTTCTTCTATGATTTATATTTATTCACAAGTCAACTAATAAAACAATAAATGCAAAACCTTAAACTCTAGTACTATATATTAATATTCATGTAAAGTTCCATTTTTCGCCAGCTGTTTATAGTTGAGGTTCTCAGGTTTATAAAAAAGTATTATTTATCCACATACATTTATAGGCAAAAAAATCCATTTATAAATCTCATAATATACAATTAAGTGCATTTCAAGTATCTTAAGTAAAAAAAAATGGGCATTATCAATCTCTTATATCAAAAGAAAATAAAATTGTTTATCCCAATTCAGCGTGCTCTATGTATTATAAAAAATGATGTATGGACATCTGAAAGCCCGAAAAGGTTAGCTTTCAGGTGAAATATTTTAAATTTGAAGTCATCATATTGGTTATTAAATTAATACATTCTTTTCACGTTTTCAACTATTGCAGAAATATTTTAAAAAATGCAACAGATCATTTTCAGTGATGCTTCTGAATAACTTTGAAAAAACACATATTTTACTCAGTAGTTGAAACGTATGCATCAAGATTTTGACTACTTCTAACATCGTATTAGCTTCATATATTTCAAATTCTGTCGTGTTTTTCTTCGTGTCTCATTTTCAGACATTTCCACCATGTTCGTCACTACTATGAACTCACCTCTCTTCATCTATCTTTTCCTTTTTCTCCTTCCTTTTTCGGCCAATTCGGTTTCGTTTAAGAAAACCCAATTCGATTCCACTGACACCACCATAATCTACGAAGGAGGCGCGAAAGCATCGGTCGGAAGCGTCGAATTCAACAGCGACTCGTACATGTGCCAGGTTGGCAGGGTTACTTATGCCGATAAAATACCTCTATGGGATCCCGAGACTCGGAAACTCGCTGACCTCAGCACCCGTTTCGCCTTCTACGTCGACGTTCAGAACAGATCTTCTTACGCAGCTGGTTTCGCTTTCTTCCTTTCGCCAGTCGGATTCCGAATACCGCCGAATTCCGCGGGTGGTTTTCTAGGCCTCTTCAACATCACCACCTCCGATTCTCCTCGGAATCGAATCGTTCATGTCGAGTTCGACTCGTTTCCGAATCCCGAGTGGGACCCGCAGGTTCAGCACGTCGGTATCAACAACAACTCAGTCCATTCTGCCAATTACACCTTCTGGAATACGAGCCTTCATAGTGGAGACACCGCCGATGTTCGGATCGATTACAATGCCACGACAATGAAATTGAGCGTTTTGTGGAAGTACGAAGGAGGAGGATCGGAGAATTCTCGAGAGAATACGAGTCTTTCGTATATAATCGATCTCCGGGATGTTCTCCCGAGCTGGGTTCAGATCAGGTTCACAGCTGCCACTAGCAGCCTTATAGAAAGGCACGTACTCGAGTCCTGGGAGTTCAGTTCGAGTCTCGAGATGAAGGATGAAAAAACGAGCCAAAGCTCAAAAAACGTGCCACTTGTTGTCGGCCTGTCGGTTTCCATAAGTGTTCTGACGGCTTCTATAGTTCTCGTGACGGGGTTTTTATGCATTAGGAAGAAAAAGAAAAAGAAGAGCATTAAAATGGCTCCCGAGTCGATGACTTTGACTTCAATAAACGAAGACCTCGAACGGGGAGCGATCCCGAGACGATTTTCGTATGGAGATCTCATTTCAGCTACTAAGAACTTCTCGAGCGACCGGAAACTCGGGGAAGGAGGATTCGGCACCGTTTACAAAGGGCATTTACCCGATCTAGACATGCCAGTCGCGGTCAAGAAAATTTCCCCCGGGTCGAAACAAGGAAAAAAGGAGTACTTAACAGAAGTACGAGTCATCAGCCGGTTGAGGCACCGAAATTTGGTGCAACTAATCGGTTGGTGCCACGAAAGAAACGAGTTCCTTCTCGTTTACGAGTTCATGACAAACGGAAGCCTCGACTCTCACATGTTCACCAACAAAACAACTTCCCTCACTTGGCCTATCAGATATCGAATAGCTCGAGGACTAGCCTCGGCTTTACTGTATCTTCATGAGGAATGGGAACAATGCGTGGTACACCGCGACGTAAAGTCGAGCAATATAATGCTGGACTCGAGTTTCAATGTGAAGCTCGGCGACTTCGGGCTGGCTAGACTTATGGACCATGAGGTGGGCCCCCAGACGACGGGGTTGGCCGGTACATTGGGGTACTTGGCCCCGGAATATATAAGCACAGGGAGGGCGAGTAAAGAGGCGGACATATATGGTTTCGGGATCGTGGCTTTGGAGATTGCGACGGGGAAAAAGGCGAATGATGTTGTGGATGTGTCGGGGAAGAAGTTGGTGGAGTGGATTTGGGACGCGTTTGGAGACGGGAAAATCGGGTCGGTGATCGATGAGAGGCTTGGAGAGGATTTCGAAGAGGAAGAAGCGGTGTGTTTGGTTAGTGTTGGGCTTTGGTGTGCTTATCCTGATTACAATATGAGGCCCTCGATAAGGCAAGCGATTCAAGCGTTGGATTTCGAAACTGTGTTGCCGAATCTTCCGGCGAAGATGCCGGTTCCTTTGTACGAAGTGCCTTCTGTATCGGTCAGCTACACCGATCCGGAGATGTCCAATTCAAGCATCAACGAAGGCCGATGAACATTGTAATTTTCTACTATAATACAATAGCTTATCTCCAAAAGATATAATAAAATAACAAATATTAATTGTGTTGTTTTTTTGTTTTATAAGGTTTCTACGATGCAGGCCAACTGTATATGAATGACATTTTACAATGTAATTTTATTTTATTGATATTATTTTTTAGCCTTCCAGTTTGTATTGTGGTAAAAATAAAAATTAATCGAAGATAGTTTAATTGATTTATCTTGAAACTATCGCCCAATTTCTAAGGTGAAACTTTTATTGTAATTTTTAAAATTGATGGTCCTTTAATAATTTTTTTTTTTTTTGCCCCGGCCCCAAAAATGTGATGAACCGAATTTTCGTTTACATTCTTTATACAAGACAATGAATGGCCAAATCTAATTTTCTTCCAGCAATGGCTAAGCTATCTCTGTACTTCCATTTCCTTCTACTAGTCGTACAACCCTTTGCCGAATCATTATCGTTCCAAAAACCCCGCTTCGATCTACAAGACTCGAGCATAATCTACGAAGGCGGTGCGTATCCTTTTGTAGGTGGAATTAAACTCAACAGCGATACTTACCAATGTCAAGCCGGGCATGCCACGTATGCTCAAAAAGTAAGAATCTGGGAATCAAAAACGCAAAAACTTACTAGCTTCACCACCCGGTTTTCGTCCATTGTAGACATACAGCGTCGACAAGTCAACCAATATGGTTCGGGTTTTTCTTTCTTCCTCGCCCCGACAGATTTTCGAGTCCCTTCGAATGCAGCTGGCGGTTTTCTAGGGCTTTATAACATAACCACCATGAAATCCTCTCCTGGTCAAATCGTTCACATCGAATTCGACTCGGTCTCCGATCCTGAATGGGACCCACCGTTCCAGCATGTCGGTATTAACATCAACTCGCTTTCTTCGGCTGCATTTACGAGATGGAATACTTCGCTACATAGCGGAGATGCTGCGATTGTTTCGATAAGTTATGATAGTGTCACAATGAACTTGACTGTTTCCTGGTATTATCAACTTACTGGTAATTCTCAGGAAAGCACCAGTCTTTCGTACCGAATCGATCTCCGGAAGGTTCTTCCTGAATGGGTTTCGATCGGGTTTTCGGGTTCGACGAGAGATTATATAGAACAACATTTGATTCTTTCATGGGAGTTTTCTTCCAGTTTGGTCACTGATGAGTCAAGCCACGACGATTCGACGCGAAAAAAGCTGCTTATGCTCGAAACAATAACGCCAGGGGGTTTCCTGATTCTGGTTGTCTTCGTAGCGTTCGGTGTTTTCTTGACTAAAAAGTGGATGAAAGCGAAAACCGAGAAAAAGAACTTGGAATACATGAAAGTTGATCTCGAAAAAGCATCAGCCCCGAGAAGGATCTCCTATGCTGACCTTGTTACAGCGACACGAAACTTCTCGCCCGATAATAAGTTGGGGAAATATAAAGAAGGGTTTGGAGCAATTTACAAGGGACATTTCCCTCATTTAAACATGGCAGTTGCTGTCAAGAAAATCAAATGCAGTTCAAAACAGGCGAAAACCGAGTTGATAAAAGAAATGAAGATCATTTGCAGGTTAAGGCACCCGAATCTTGCACGAGCAATAGGATGGTGCCAAGAGAAGGACGAGATTTTCCTCGTTTACGAGTTTTTTCCAAACGGCAGCCTAGATTCTCGTTTATTTAACAAAATCTCTCCTTTGACTTGGGATGCAAGATACCGAATCGCAAAAGGATTGGCCTCGGCTTTGCTCTATCTTCACGAAGAATGGGAACAGCCTGTCGAGCACAAGGACGTGAAATCGAGTAACGTATTGCTAGACTCGGGTTTCAATGCAAGGCTCGGTGATTTCGGGTTAGCGAAACCAACAGTGTGGGACGAAAGTTTCGGTAACTTGCCATCAGAGTATAAAAAAATGTTTAGAGTAAGTAAAGGGTCAGATGTGCATAGCTTTGGTTTGGTTGCCTTGGAGATTGCTACTGGCAAAAGGGCAATGGAATCGGTTGGATTGAAATCGGAAATGAACGTTGTACAGTGGGTTTGGGAACTATATAGAGATGATCAACTTAACTCTGCGGCTGATACAAAACTAGACGAAACGGGTTATAACGAAAACGAAATGAAGTGTTTATTGGTTGTCGGAATATGGTGTTCACACCCAGATGAGAACATTAGGCCTTCGATAAGCCAAGTGATTCATGTTCTTAATTTCGATGCTGTGTTGCCGAAACTTTCGACACTTTGGATGCGTCCGTGGTCAACCGCAAACCCGTGATGCCATGTTGAATGCTATTAATGCAAAAAAAATTTTATTTTACTAACATTATCATGTTTCTCAAAAGTTTTTTTAAGCTGCAAGTTAAATAAGTTTATTGTTATGAATTGCAGATTTTTGTGATTGAAATAATAACCACTTTGTTAGTGGCACCTAGATATAAACTTTGTTTTTCAAATTCTCGTATAAATTCATGCTTTCTATCAATAAAAAAATATGTACTGGAATTTCTATTTTCATTTTTGTTTCGTTCAATTTATTTCATGGTATCAACTATTATGAGCATTACTGATCTTAAAAGGGCAAAACACTTTCTTTATCTCAAAATTCTAAGTGGCATCCAATTACCAATCCCCAAACCTACCTATCATCCTCGATGGTCAAAATTATCTTATTTGTTCAGTAAAGATGCAAGCTTTTTTTAGAAGGCTATGATCTTTGGAACTTGTAATTGATGCATTTCGCCTAATTAATTGCAGATTTTATGATTGACACTTTGTTAGAGCAATTTTAGTAAACAGTTCATTCTACCAATTGTCTTGACATGTAGGCAAGAATAGACAACCAACTAAAAAATGACTCTACACTAGAGACTCTATATTAGACCTTTTATTTTCTCTTTCCAATATGACATGACACAATAAATGTTGAACAATGTCTATTTGATCTTTTACACGTAAACAATCAAATAGAATATTGAATAATTAATTTAATATTATTTTGCCAATATAAGAATTTTATTTTGAAAAAAATACAATACAAGATCAAATAGACAAATTTGATTACTTTTTTGAATGTTTGTCTATTCACTATCTCATCAATGTGATATTCTATTCTACATGTCACATAATCATGTAACTTACAATCTATTAAAGATGATATTAGTAGCACATGGATAGAAACTTTGTATTTGTATTTTTATATAATTGCATGCTCTCTGTTAAAAAAAAAGTACTGGTTTCCATCTTTCAATTTGTTTCCTTCAATTTTGTCTCAATACGTATATATGGTGTTAATAGCTGTCATATTAATCTTGTAATACAGTACTCCAATTTCAATGACAATAGTTGTTTCTTAAGCAACTTTTTTCAATTCGTTTTCTTTCGTTACTATTTTAAAAAAACATCGGTATCATCATCTTTTTGTTGAAATAACTGATATCACTAGAAGAATATGTTCAATGACAAAAATGAAGCATTGCTTTTATATCAAATTCTTCTACTTTCTATGACAAAACCATTCTTGCATTTCTAACCGAATCTCGAGTCTAGCTATGATTATCAACTCGAAGGTATTCTTTCTCGGTTTCTCCTTCCTCTTCTTCCTCCCTCCGACCACTTCTATATCCTTCCACAAAACCCGATTCGATCCCAACGACACCAGCATTACATACGAAGGAGGGGCAACGCCCAATCCCGAGGGGGGCATCGAATTCAACGACGTCAACTACATGTGCCAAACCGGCCGAGCCACTTTCGCCGAGAAAATCCCCATCTGGGACCCGAAAACCCGCCAGCTCACCGATTTCACGACCCGTTTCTCTTTTTTCTTCGACATCCAAGGCCGTAACCAGTGGGGCTCGGGCCTCGCCTTCTTCCTCGCCCCCGTCGAATCCCGCATGCCGCTCAACTCGGCCGGCGCTTTTCTCGGCCTTTTCAACACGTCGGACATCTCCTCGCAGAACCAAATGGTCCACGTCGAGTTCGACACGTACTGGAACCGTGAATGGGATCCTAACTACCTCCATGTCGGGATCAACAACAACTCGATCCAATCTTCGAACCACACTCTTTGGAACGCCAAGAATCACAGCGGCGATCCTGCTGATGTCATCATCGCTTACGACTCAAAAACCAAGAATCTGACCGTATCTTGGGAGTATCGAACCACTTATATTCCCGGGGAAAATACTAGTGTTTCGCTTATCATCGATTTGACGCGGGTTCTTCCTCCGTGGGTTGTGATCGGGTTTTCTGCGG
This sequence comes from Euphorbia schlechtendalii, assembly GCA_949673415.1. NCBI lineage: Eukaryota > Viridiplantae > Streptophyta > Magnoliopsida > Malpighiales > Euphorbiaceae > Euphorbia > Euphorbia schlechtendalii. The sequence continues at coordinate 18,417 of CATIWQ010507359.1, forward strand.
GCACAAGTAACCGAATCGAACGCCACGTAGTGCAGTCGTGGAAGTTCGATTCGACCTTGGTAGTGCACGAAAAGAAGAAAATGAGTCCTAAAACGGGGAGAGTGATATTGGCTTCAGCCGTTTCGGGAGCTGGTTTGGTAGTTGTTGTTGTTTCGTTTCTTTTCGTGATGAGGCTCGAGAAGTCGAGGAAAGAAACACTAAAGTTGCGGTCAATGAACGTCGAATTCGAAAGAGAAGCAGGTCCGAGAAAGTTTTCCTACACGGAACTCGTCAAAGCCACGGCCAACTTCTCCGGTAAGAACGAATTAGGCAGGGGAGGATTCGGCGCTGTTTACAAGGGATACATAGAACATTCCGGAACAGTTATTGCAGTAAAGAAAATGTCGAGAGGTTCGAAACAGGGCAAAAAAGACTACATGGATGAAGTGAAGCTCATTAGTCAGTTACGACATCGAAATCTAGTCCGGCTCTTAGGTTGGTGTCACGATAGAAGAGAATTTCTTCTAGTGTACGAATACATGTCGAACGGCAGCCTCGATTTTCACCTTTTCAAGAAGAAAATTCCGTTAACTTGGGCCACAAGGTACCGAATCGCGGAAGGGCTCGCTTCGTCTTTGCTCTACCTCCACGAAGGGTCGGAAAAATGTGTTCTACACCGCGATATCAAGCCTAGTAACATAATGCTTGATAAACATATTAATGTGAAGCTCGGGGACTTTGGTTTGGCTCGGTTTATCGAGCATGAACTTGGAAAGCAAGCCACGGGTTTGGCCGGGACGCCGGGTTATATGGCTCCCGAGTATACAAAATCGGGCAATGCAAGCAAGAAATCGGACATTTATAGCTTCGGTTTAGTGGCTCTAGAGATTGTGACGGGAAGACCGGCGATCGAACAAATAGTTGAAAACGACGAGGTGTTGACTTTACGGAAATGGGTTTGGGGTCTCTATGGGAGTGGAAATTTGGGGAGTGGTGTTGATGAGATAGTTAAGGGAGATTTCAATGTTAAAGAAGCGGAGTGTTTGATGATCGTAGGGTTGTGGTGTGCTCATCCCGACCCGGATCGAAGGCCGTCGATTAGCCAAGTCATTCATGCGCTGAAATTCGAAGCGGCTTTGCCTGAACTTCCTAAAGAGATGCCTATTGACGCAAACGATGGGTTTGTTCGAAACCAAAATGTGTCTAGTAGTGGGGAGGCTGTCATGTCGTATACTTTTACTCTCGAAGTGGGTCGCTAAACATATCGCTAGTAGCGACGACTTCGATGTTTGTTTTGTTACATTAGATTTCTTAGGAGAATTAACGTGTAGTGTGAACCACAAATAAAAAGAATAGACATCGTATGTGTACTAATGGCTTTTGCACCTGATTCGCAGACCTTCTAATCTAAATCATAAGAATTTGGACAAAATTTCATACAGATAGTATATATTTAGCAGAGGTCAGTTGTACGTAACAATTCTTCAACCAAACCCATCTATCATATTCTTCCAAAATAAACCATGATTTGCAACTACCAAAGATTCAGACTGGAAAAAATACCCCATTTAATCAAAATCTCAAAGGTAGAATCAAATAAATAAAAGTTTGAATCAAATATGTAAAAATCAGCCTAGGTGGATAGCCGAATTGAAGATGTATTTGTGATGAAAGTGCTGATTTATTTGTTTTATAAATTTTAAAGCCTCATTGAAGATTAATAAAAGGCCGAACATATTTACACATGTGCAGTATATCTTATCATCAAAAAAAGATATTTACAATTCTCAGATGACTAAATATCTCCATATATAATTCAGATATATTTAAAAGAAAATCACGGAAATAAAGATGCTGGAATAGCTCAGTTGGTTAGAGCGTGTGGCTGTTAACCACAAGGTCGGAGGTTCAAACCCTCCTTCTAGCGTTTTCTTAGTATTTTATTGTTTTTTTTTTTCGGTTGTTAAAGTAATAAATCCAATTGGAGGATCCACAACTTAATTCCAAATATGTTTTGGGTACACAAACTAAATTCCAACCAATACAATCAGATATTGTTATTTAAATATTTACTAATAATTTAAAATCAATATCCAAAATTATTATTTTTCCTTATAAAATAGCAATATGGCTAACTAGTTTTAGGTAAGTTACAGATGTTCATCGGGAAGGTTTGATCCGCCTGGTTGAAATAAATTTCTCTATTCAAGTCCAATCTAGCCCGTATCAATGATATACAAGCCTGAGCCGGGTTGAGCAAGAACTTTAAATTTCATTTTCAAGTGCAACTCATAGACCCGACCTATAAAAGTCATATCCGATATGGCCATACGGACCACAAATCATTTGAATATGTCCACTTGTAACGAATAAACTGATTTTTTAGATAAGACTATACTTTATAAGATAATCACGTTATCCTTGTTTGTTATGGCTAACTTTATCAAAGTACTTTTGTATAGAATATGATGTTAGAAATTGAAACATGTGTCATAGAAAAGTTAAATAAGGCAATTATAGGTGCTTTTATAAAATAAAAGAAGAGTGCAAATATAAGCAATTGCCAAAAATTTCGTAATTTCGATCTTTAAAATGAGTTAGATTCATGTTTTTTTTTATTTACAAGTAGATGCTTTAAAATAAACAGTATTTGTTTACATATAAACTTATAACTATTTAGAGCTGAATTTAATCAAAGAAAAAATAAGTTAGACATGTTTCTGTAACGTGAGAGATATTGAAACGATAGAGAAGGAATAGAGGATGTTAGAAAATAAAATGAGCCAAGAAAGGCATATCCAAATTCTCCATTTGTTGACCACAAGGTGAAGATAGGATATTGTGTCTTTGTGGGAACATTTTAGCCACAAAACATTAAAATAATTGTGTTAACTTTAAAGCGAACCAGTATTTAGTATTTAACAAATTACTAATAGTTTTTAATTTCAATAATAAATTTTTTTTTTTTTTTGTTAATTGTTGGATATTTGGACTTTTGTGGCTGAAGGTTTTATAATATGGTTAGTTTTGAATTTAAAAAAATAAATAGACGAAATTTTACATGAATCCGGATATGATAGATACAGTGGACCCACCGAAGGATTGGATCTAGACCTGTTCGTCGGGCGGGCCGGGCTTGATTGCCTTTTTTCAAAAAATGTTAACCCAAACCCGTACTTTAGAACTTGGGGTTCGGGCTGGGTTAACAAGGTCATTCCCAAGCCCGGCTCAAGACCATGAATATTTTTTTTGTTATAAATTTTTTATTAAATTAATAGAAAAAATAAAAAAAATCAAAATATGTTTAAATTTTAAATATAATTGCATTATTTACTTAAAAAATTAATATTTAGTAACATTTATCGTAACCAAATATAAAATTTAAGAAGATAAAATATAAAATGTTAAAATAATAATAAATTTAATGTATAAATATATAATAAATAAATAAAATTATTCGTAGGGCCAGGTTTTGGTATTTATATAAAAATCAAACCCGGCCCATAAATCTTCGAGC
>CATIWQ010507481.1:0-11728 GCA_949673415.1 Euphorbia schlechtendalii
AATGCTAATTTTATTGTGTTTTATTGATATTTAGTGATTGAAAATTTAAGGATTTGAGATCCTTAATACATGAATTTGTGTTGAATTATTTTTATTATATCATACTGAAATTATAAGAATTTCATATATATTTATTGCCCTTAGTAAACGAGTAGAAAATGGGTCTGGGTAGATTGGCACCAATAAAGGGGGGTACAGTGCTGTACAAACAATTGGAGCTCTGTCTCCGGGGCTGAGTGTCGATACTGTGATTACTGATTTCAGGAGCTTCGGCTTCGGGCTTTGTGCCATTATTAGGAGCTTCGGATTCGAGCTTTGTGCCGTTATTAGGAGCTTCGACTTTGGGCTTAATGCTAACCCCCGTATCTAATATTATTAACAATGCTTAGTTTATTTTGGGCAATTGTTGTTTATGACTATAAGTAAAACATTTGGAGACGAGTTTTATATGTATATTGAAATTTCGAAATGTTTTATCATGATTTTATTTAATCATAAATAAATGGTATTTTGTTTGTGTTTTAAATTTTATGAAATTGGAATTAGTGTACTCCACTAAACAAATTGCTTAGCGTGTAGTTGTTTTCTACACGCAGATTCAGAATCTCTGTAGATAGTGTGGATTGAAGTGATATAAGTGGATCAACTTAAAGAGTACAAAAGAGAAAAGACTTAAGGTGGATTATTACTATTTTCATATAACATTTTGGTTTGTAAAATAATGGCATGTACTAAGTAGTGTGAGGAGCGAAAATTGCATTTTAATAATATTTGAAGTTTTTGTACATGAATATTGAAAACGAATTTGTTTAAGTATTAATGTGAAATATGGTAATTTGATAAGTTAATAATAGTTACTGTTAGCCGAGCATGGGCTTGATTTTGAGCCGAGCTCATTCGATGTTTACCATATTTTTTTTCTATGCATTTTTTTTCCGAAGTCTCTCTTTGGTTGCATCGTTTCTTTAACTATGATGTGGTTGGAGCTGCAAACTTATTTTATTTATATAGTAGAAGTTTTTTTAACAAATAAAGAATGAGGCAGGAAATGAATCTAAAATTGTGTAATTCCTTTTTTTTAATCATTGCCTTTTTTTTTTCCCTATTTATTATATTTACCTCTTTAACCATTTTATTAATTGGATGAGTAGGTGGGCGGAGTTGAAGCTGCAGCATGAGTTTATGGGTTTTACTCCAAATTTTCCCTAATTTGATTTGGCGAGCAAAATGGGCAATTAAGTATAAGAATTAAGAAATACCAACCAAGTTACTTATGTCTTTCACTAATAGGAAAACCAAACACAATAATATACGCATAATATTTATTTTTCATAATATACATGTATTTTATAAGATAAATATAATATTTTTATTTTTGGATATGTTCACAAGCCGATTAACAAGCTTATTCGCGAGTATGTTATCGAGTATATTCGCGAGTTTTCGAGCTCAATACCTCAATGTTCAATCTTAGTTCGTTTATTAAAGTAAACAAGTTTTTGTTTACGATCAAGCTCGTTTATTATCAAGTCGAGATCGAACGAGCTTAAAAGGAGTCAAAAATCGAGTTGTTCACGAGTAGCTTTGTTCATTTATAACCTTACCCAAAAGGGTGAGAGTTGTCACACACATATAAGAAGCAACAATGCTCCAACCACCAGCAATGTGGGATATCCAACAATGCATGCCCGATTTCCAACACTACAAGTAATTTAACATTTGATAAGGCATCAAAGTTGTCACACAAACATGCCTTTTGTCACCGAAGATAATTTGTGACGAAAAACATCGTCCACATCTTCATAACACGTTGGTCCTATATCATATTTATGACAATTATCTACTTTGTCACAAGTTTTTTTTTGTGACAAAATATTACATGTCACTATAATATTTTGTTTTGTTAAATTTAATTTGTAATTTTTTAATATTTTATTGTCACTTTATAGTATATGTCATCATTGAAAATAAATACTAAAATGAAAATCCTGCAAATTTTCACCGAACAATGAAATAATAGTTTGTGATAACTTGCTCTCGTCATTGTATATAAACTTATTGTGATGTGTTTGTGCACCATGACATTTTATATTGCCATTAAATAACAAATTTGACAAATATAAGTTGTCATTATTTTTTCCAGTTTAGTGTCTCCTCTGTTAGGTGAAGCTGAAAAATTCGCTTACCATAATCGGACCTCAATAATAATAACTCGTAAAGTATGGACACTGGACTGAGAAGGAATCGCGGAAATTCCAAATAATCTCCTTCCTCTCCGGGCGTATCTTTTCTCTCTTCAACTTCCCCCCAATATTAACGTCTCTTGTATTCTACTCTTCGTTCACTCTTCTTCCATTTCTTTTCTCGTCAATTTAAGGTAAATCGTTTACTATCTTTTAACTCTAATTTAGAACAGTTTTATTGATCTAGATTTTCTATATTCGTCGATTAGGTTTTCTGATAGTTTTCGCTTCTGTTTTGTGATTGTAGATTACCATGTCAAATTAATTAAGACTTGCTTCTCCATTAGTTAGGCAAACTCTTTTTTAAATGGGGATGATAGGTTTGAGGAAAAGAATTTGCAGAATGTATGAATTTTATTAAGCATGTAGATTAATATTCGAAAATTTCTAATTTTAATTTGATGCTTTTCCTCTTTTTCCCTCAGTGTCACTACTTCACAGATAATCATGAAACGAGGAAGAAAATCCATGGCTTTTAATGTAGACAGAAATGGAACTGAAGCAGGGGGATTTGGCCACATTCCGATTATCTACTCAGGTCCTTCCTTTTCGTATTTGCCAAGAGATATTATGTATAATGTTCTTCTAAGGCTCTCTGTAAAGCGGATTCTGGTATGCAAAATTGTGTGCAAAGCATGGTATGATCTCGTTTCGGACCCCGAATTTGCGAAGCTCCATTTGGATCAAGCTCAAGCTTATCCTCTGATTCAGATATCTCGTCACAGAATCCAGTCAAGAATGCTTTATCTCGTGCAGCCGGAGGTGGAGGATTTTGAGCTCAAGCTTGAGAGGTGCGATCATAGCGAGTATAACTCTAAATGTGACTGTCACGTTAAGTTTGATCTCGACACCAAATTCAAACTTCCGTTGCGCAACCCCCAAATGATATACGATGGTAATGGTCGTAATATGCTAGATCATGTGGGTAACAATCGCATCAGGCTGAAAATGAAGGATCACAAATATCGTGTAGTCAATTCATGCAACGGTTTGCTTTGCTTATCCAGCCCGTCTGATAATTACCCTCTTGCCCTCTGCAATCCTGTCACTGGTGAGTTCATCAACCTTCCAAAGGCTCGGGCGGCGATTGGTTCTTGGATTATTATAGGTTATGGTTTCGGTTTTAGTCCCGCGACCAACAAATATATAGTGATAAGAATGTTCAGGCGTGGGTACCTAGATCTGAATATTGATCGTGGTGCAGCGGCTGAAATCCATACTCTTGGTACGGAAACATGGGAAGCGGTTGACTTTTCCGACCAACTTTCCCCCAACACATGGCCCACTTATTTGAATGGATTTGTATATTGGCCTTATCACTCTCAAACACCAACACAAACAATCTGCGCCACTTCTTTTGACGTTGAGAACGAATGCTTCGGGTATGTTTCAGCGCCTCCGATGGGTTCCATACGATGCAGCGAGATGAAAGTAGCAGCATTAGGGGGAGAACTTAGCTTGTCTTGTTATTTTCCCTCTGGTGCTATTGGAGTTTGGGTATTGAAGGATCATGGCGCCACGAAAGCGTGGTCTAAAGTGTTCTCCATTCAATCGAAGTGTGATGAAAGGTGGCCTTTTCATTATTGCCCATGTGATCCCATCAAGTTCCTGAATGACGGGGCGTTGCTGATGTTTCACTCGTACACGAATTCTTTCACGTATGTGCACCCAAAGAAGCAGCGATTCCGATATTTTAAAATCATTGGTACAAGTGCAGATCTGGAAGTAACCGCTCATATTCCAAGTTTTGTTTCTCTTAAAGATGCTCTATCGGGACATAATATGAAGGTGCTCAAGTCAAGGTAATTTTGTGCTTGTTTCTGGAGTCTCTTTTTGGTTGCATTGTTGCTTGAACTATGATGTGGTTGGAGCTGCAATCTTATTTCATTTATATAATTGAAGTTTTTTAGAATGAGGCAGGAAATGAATTTGATATTGTGTAATTCCTTGTTTTTTTTTTAATTCCTTAGTTGGCTGTTTTAACAGTTTTATTAATTGGTTGAGTAGGTGTGCAGAGTTGAAGCTGCAAAATGAGGGCGCGAGTTTCTCTGTAGTGGAAAAGGATATTCACGGGCTTCGAAAAAGGTAAATTTATAGTTTTTAACATTTTCCTCGACTACAAAAAAAAAAGATGAACTCTGCACGAATGTTTTGTGCTCATTTAAAGTCTAAAACACTGGATTGAAATATGCCATTTTGTTCCTGCTACAGGGTGCCACTGTGCGCCAGTTTCTGCACTAATTATCATTTTATTGACTTCTATATAATGTTTGTTTCTTCACGGGTTGCTTCATTATTCATATTATACAAGAAAGTGACACGATTTGATACAATGGCAATTTGATTTCAGCAAAACAACGGTTCTCTTATTGTTGCAGGCTAAATACGAGCCTCTAATGTGCACAGTTAGTCAATTATATACTTGGTTTTATTTCATACGAACTTTGCAGCAATATTCGTACGTATGTGTTACTTTACTGTACGGTCATGTTGAATTCTGTCGGTAGGTTATCAGTTATCATTTATCAATCACAATTACGTGTGAAACAGTTCAATTTGTAAAATGGAGAGCAAAACAATCAAGAAAAGACTAATTGTGATATATCCATTGCCCTCCAAGACTTGGACATATAATATAAGCAACATTGTCATGATTGTATTAAGTCCCTACGGGCAGCTTATGTACTTTAGCAGATACCATAAAACATGACACTTGTCTTTACAGCTACCTCTTGAACATAGCTCTGTACGGGTTTGGGCTCAAGCTACGCTTTTCAAAAAATGAGTATCCAAGCTCGATCTGTAATGTCCTTTTTCCTCTTTTTCCCTCCGTATCACCACTTCACAACTAAAAAATGGAACTGAAGCAGGAAGATTTGGCCACATTTTGATTAACTACTCAGGTCCTTCGTTTTCGTATTTGCCAAGGGATATTATGTTTGATGTTCTGCTAAGCCTCTTTGTAAAGAGGGGTTCAAATTATGCAAGTTTTGTTTACAAAACATAGTATGATCTCGTTTCGGATCCCGAATTTGCAAAGCTCCATTTCGATCAAGCTCAAGCTTATCCTTTGATTCAAATATCTGGTGATAGAATCCAGTCGAGAATGCTTTATCTTGTGCAGCCAGAGGTGGAAGATTTTGAGATCAAGCTTGAGAGGAGTGATCATACCAAGTATAATTTTAAATGTGACTGTCATGTTAAGATCCCGAATTTGTGTGCAAAACATCATATGATCTCGTTTCAGATTACATGGTAGACCCAAAACTGGAAATGAGGAGGGGGCAGGCATAGAAAATTGATCATCCCAATTTTCTTTTCTCCTTCAATGTCTTCCATACAATATTTGTTATGCATCCGTTTTATAGAAATTGAGATGGAAACATGAAAAAATATAAAAGTAGAAACTAAAAGAAAACAAAAAAATATAAAAAATGAGAATTTAGTTTTACATGAATTGAGAAGGAAAATATTAAGTTATTTGTATTAAATTAGTAAAATAAAAATATAAAGAAAAAGAGTTGCAATAGAAATTGGGAGAAGAAAAATAGAAACTAAGAGACTACAAAAGGCATATAAAATTAGAATTATGATTTGAGTTGGGAAAAAGTAATTTTTATTAAAATTGAAAAAAAAAATGAAGCACTATAAAAATTGATAAGAAAATAAAATAAAATGATAGAAAAGGAATTGCCGTATAAATTGAGAGTTTAATGGTGAAAGAAGAAAACTTAAAAGAAAATAAATTGAATAAATATTGAGAAGAAAACGGTGAATAAAGAAAAAAAAAAAGAATTAAAAGAGACAAATAGCATAAAAAATAATAATATTTTTATATGAATTAAAAACGACAGTAATAGAAAAGTAATTTGTATTTAAATTGTAAGAAGAAAAAAAAAAGAAAATAGTACTTGTATATTTACATAAAAAAAATCCTAACCATAGTAAATTCGGCCGGAGTTAGTGAAAAAATGAGTATCAAGTCTGGCTCCGCCACAACACTTTCTACATCCTGGTTAGACCTGTTCGCTGGTCGGGGTACCTGCCCGGCCCGGCCCGGCCCAGCCCGATCCCGTTTCAACGGGCCGAGTTTGGATACTTATTTTTTTCAAAAATTCAGCCTGAGCCCGAGCCTGTCAAAGCCCGAATTATTATGGATCAGGCTTTGTTTTTATATAAATACCTAAGCCCGGTCCAACGAATAATTTTATTTGTTTTATTATATATTTATACATTAAATTATAATTATTTTAAAATTTTATATTTTATACTATTAAATTTATATACTTGATTACAATGAATTTTACCAAATATTAAAGATTTTAAGTAAACAATGTAATCATGTTTAAAATTTAAATATATTTTGATTTATTCTATATTTTTTCTATTTAATTAAATAAAAAAGTTCATAATAAAAAAAATATTTGAGAGCCCAAACCGAACTTAAAAATTACCTTGTAAACCCAACTCAAGCCTGATCTGAACCCGAAATTCTAAAATATAAGCTTCAGTTAATATTTTTCCTAAAATACTTGTACCCGGCCCGCCGGAGGTTTATTCCTGGTTAAAAGAAAGTTTGCGAGGCACTTGGCGTTAGTTAGATCAATTTAAATTCATGGACTGGGAAGGAAAGTTGCAACAATTGCGAAAATTCCAATCATCTCCTTCTTCTCTGTATATCGTTCTAAATTGATATTCCCTCTCTCTTCAACTTCCCTCCGATATTAATCTCTCTCGTATTCTATTCTTCTCCCATCGATTTTACGGTAATTGCCCCTTAAACTCAACGTTAAACAGCTTTTTAATCTATATTTTCTACATTTGTCTATTTGGTTTTGTGATTGTAATAATTTTGGCTTTGTGCTGCTGTTTTCTCTGTTGTTCGTAATGTATTTTTTGTTTTTCAATGGTAGATTTCAGGCTGTCGCTATATCAGATAAATTAAGACTGATTCTCAATAGTTAGGTTTTGAACTCTTTTTGACTTGGGTGACAATATTTGAGATAAAAAGAATTTGTTGATCTAAGGATTTATATAAATATATAGATTAGTATTGGAGAATATTAATTTTATGATGATAATGTCCTTTTCCTTTTTTTTTCCCACAGTATCAGCACTTCACAGATGATTATAAAATCAGGAAGGAAATCTATGGCTTTTAATACAGGGAGAAACGGAACTGAACCTGGGGAATTTGGCCACGAACTGATAAACTATTCTGGTCCTTCGTTTTCTGATTTGCCAAGGGATATAATGTTAAATGTTCTAGTAAGGCTCTCTCTAAAGAGGATTTCAGCATGCAAACTTGTGTGCAAAACATGGTATGATCTCATTTCAGACCCCGAATTTGCAAAGCTCCATTTTGATCAAGCTCAACCTTATCCTCTTATTCAAATAACTGGTTTTAAAGTCCAGTCAAGAATGCTTTATCTTGTGCAGCCAGAGGAGGAGGAGTTCGAGCACAAGTTTGACATGTGCGATCATAGCAAGTATAAGTCTAAATGCGACTGTCGTGTTCAGTTTGAACTTGACACCAAATTCAAACTTCCGTTGTGCAACCTCCTGATATTTGATGATGGTGGTTGTACTATGCTAGATCATGTGAGTGGGGAAGAGAGTAACGATTGCATTCAACTAAATATGGAGGATCACAAGTATCATGTAGTTAATTCTTGCAACGGTCTACTTTTTTTGTCCAGTCTTGATGATAATGTCCCTCTTGTTGTTTGCAATCCTATTACAGGCGAGTTTATTAACCTTCCAAAGGCTAAGAAGGTTTTGAGCAGGCATGTTATGCATTGTGGTTTTGGTTATAGTCCTGCTACTAATCAATATAAAGTTGTAAGAATGTTTCAGAGTTGGACCCGAGTTGGGGAAACGAGCAGGTTTATTGATAATAGTTTAGGGGCTGAAGTTCATACTCTTGGTACAGAAACATGGAAAGACATAAACTTTTCTGCCCAGGCAATTTGCGGGATATGCCCTACTTATTTGAATGGATTTTTATATTGGTCTTATATCGCACCAACATTATGTGCCATTTCTTTTGTCATCGAGAATGAATGTTTTGGGTTTATTTCAGCACCACCAATGAATTCTATGTAATGCAAGGAAGTGAAGGTAGGAGCATTAGGGGGAGAACTTAGCATATCTTGTTATTTTACCTGTGGTGCTATTGGAGTTTGGGTATTGAGGGATAATGGGACTGAAAATGCATGGTCTAAAGTGTTCTTCATTCACATGAATTTTGACAAAAGATGGCCATGTGGCTATGGCCTATGTCAACCCATTAAGTACTTGAATGATGGGGCAGTGCTATTGTTTCACTCATTTACGAATTCTTTAATATATACACATCCAAGAAAAGACAGATTCCGCTATTTTAAAATACGCGGTACAGGCGCTGATCTAAAAGTAATTGCTCATATTCCAAATTTTGTTTCACTTAAAGATGCTCTATCAGGATATAATGTGAAGGTGCTCAAGTCAAGGTAATTCTGTGCTTTTTCAAGCTTTGAACCGAGCCCACCACTCTTCATACTTCCGCATATGTTTTATGGATTCTCTTTTTTGTTGCATTGTTGTCAAAACTATGATGAGTTTAGGGCCTACCTGTGAATTAATGAAATAATGAATTTGAAATGAGAATTTATTTGCTTGAGCAGGACATAGAGTAACTTAATATTGTAAAATGGAAGTTATTTAGCAAATAAAGAATGAAGCAGGGTGTGAATTTGAATTTGACGTTGTGTAAATCCTTGTTTTTGTCATTGCCTGCAACATTCCCTATTTATATTAAAGTTGTCTCTTAAACTGTTTTATTAATTGGTTGAGTAGGTGCTCCGAGTTGAAGCTGCAGCATGAGGGCACAAGTTTCTCTGTACTGGAAAAGGATATACAATGGCTTCGGGGAAGGTAAATGTGTCACAAAATATCTGTAAAACCATTATTTAAAAGATATGAACTTTGGAGTTGTACGAATGTTTTGTGCATATTTGAAGTCTAAAACGTTATTAAAAGATGCTATTCATGTTGCTGCAACAGGGTGCCCATTTGTTTGCATTTGAAAGCAGTTACTGCACTAGATATGTTATTATTGACTTCTATATAATGTTTCTTTCTTCTTGGATTGCTTTTGTTGTTAATATTAGACAAATACTGTAAGTGTTAGGCCAAAACATCGGTGAAATCTTGAATTGAAGTTGGCTTCGATTAAATGAAAATTGGAAAATTGAACCAATAAATTCTTATACATGGACATGAGATTGATTTTTTTTCTTGCTGTTGGTATTTAATTTGCGAAAGTTGTGAATTTGGGTTTTATTTGTTTATTTCTACCAGTGACTCAGATTTCATGGTTGGATTGAATGGTTTTTAGTAAACTGGAACTAGTTTTTGCAAATTGAAACATTAAAAAATGTTGAAGGAGATGGTACTCTTGAAAATTTGAAATTGTAGGGACTTAAACAAATTATTCCAGGGATTTTTGTTGAACTTTTAATCATTTGCCACGTGTTAAAGCCTTATTGCTTTGACTTTCTGAAATTCGACACGTATAATGTGTGTAGCACACTCTCCGATATTGCTGATTTTGTTGTGTCCAAGGACAAATTTATAGACTTTTAACAAGTTCAGGGATTTAGAATATTTGCAAATAAAACTTGTAGAGTTGTGGTACACTCTCCGAAAGTGTTATCAATTGCAAATGGTAAAAATATTTGCATTAGTTACCACATGTTACTTTTCTTATATTTTTTGTGCTATTGTTTGTCCATTCTTAATATAGTTTGTGAATTTACATGATTAATTATCTTATGCATCCTTTGTCCTCTTGAACGTTGAAATTTCACGTAAAGGAATATATATAGATGCTTATCATTGGCGGAACCAGAACTACATAATAGGAGGGGTGGATTCATCGATACTTTTTCCAACGAAAAGATTCTTCGAAAATAAGAAAACGATAACTTATTACTCCTTCTGATTTTTAATATTTATTATTCTAGATTTTTCATCAATACCAATAAGACATTTAATGCACTATAAAATGATTATTTTATCCATTTTACTTTATAATAGAATTCTCTATTCTTAATTACCAACCTATAAATTAATCTACACTTAATCACTTTCTTAATTAATGCAAGGGTAAAATAGAAAAATCTTGTTAAAAAATTCATTGATATTTTAAAATGACAAATATTAGGAATAAAATGACAAATATTAGGAATAATTACAAAAGTCCTCAAAAAACAAGTAGGGCAAAACATTGCATAAAATACATTATAAATTATTGTTAGCAATAGCAACTAAAGATGAATTACCATCTAACCATTAGATTTTGGTCTAGTGATTATCATCCTTGAAGAATCCATGAAGTGTGAGGTTCATTAACAAAATTGACAAAAAACTATCCAGCATTTGTAAAAAACAGATAAATTAGCAACTAATGCCAAAACAAGTTAATAAGTGAGCTGAAAATAAGTTAAAAAGAGCTAACTAACTTATTGCTTCAGCCAACCATCTACTTCATTCTTTTCTATTAGAGTTAGTTACATGTACGATAAATAGTTATAAAGCTCATACTGTAACACTGAGATTTATATTGAATGAACATTTTCTTCATCCATTTTCTTCTACTCTTACAATTACGATAATGGTTGCATTTGAACACATAATTACAATTCAATCGGTGCCGTTCGGAAAATTTTGAGACCGTGAGCGAAACAAAATTATAGGCTTTGCAAAAGCATGTCTGTACAAAAGTTCTCGACATCAAATTCAACATTTCATTGGTAAACAAAAAAAAACATTATTAATACGTGTTTTGTGTTTTGTTAAGTTGATATTCATGAGTAAAAGTTAAAATATGTGTTTTTTTAAGTTATAATAATTCTAACAAAATATCAACAAAATTTGCAATTTACATCTCATTACATAAATTATTATTTAAAAGGATTATTGATGAAATAATGATGGATTACCAATAAAATGTTTCGTCAAAAAAATAAATTTACTGTTGTTTGCAATTTTGGAATCTCTAAGTATTTGGAACATTGACTTGTTACTCATGACGTTTGTTTAATAATCAGACGCTACAAAAATCAAGTTTGGTTACAATAATTGAAATCATCTTGTGTACTTGATCTATTTCATGTTTTTACATTGTAATGTGTTTTCAATGTAACTTGCAATTATTGTTTAAATATATATGCCACATTTTGAATTTATATATTGAAAATATGTAACAAGCCAAACAATAAAATGCAAGGCTTGTATATTTTAATAAATGACATATTTAATTAAAATTGATGTTAAAATCTTCTTATTTAAGAAATTAATAAAATATTATTATTATTATTATATAATAATAATTATTATTATTATTTGTATCATCTTGAGAAATAATGGTTTGGTACCTCTTGGATTTAACTTTCTTAATATTTATAATTTGATTTGGTAAAATAAGAAATAAAAATAAAAAA
>CATIWQ010507654.1:0-19100 GCA_949673415.1 Euphorbia schlechtendalii
ATATATCATAATATTTGAAATTTAGCTATATTCTTATCAATTATGATTCTCTCAATCATAGTAATTTTCAATAACAATAATCATAATAATTTATCTCAGTAATTTATTCTAAAATATGAAAAAACAGAAAAACTTTTTCTTTTATAATTATAACATGAATATTGATTAATAAAAAAGGTCAATGGGTAACAATTTGAAAAAAATAGTCAATTAATTGTCGAACTTGTTTATTTGTGAAAAAGTAATGAAAAACCATGGCAAAATGTGATTGGCTAATAAGCCCAAATACGGCCACAAAACATTCCGACTCTTCAAAATTGAAAACATATAGGCCACCCGATTGCTACAATGCTGCCGGTTGAACTCTCCGCCGCTGCCCGCCGGCATCCACCTGGAAATTTAAGATAAATCTAACCGTCATAATCATTTTTCCAACTATTCTCCACAAAACTTTGAAACTGGAGCTGCCCAGATTGAAAAAACGCAATATTTTTGTTATGATCTTTATTTTCTGATGAAATTTTGCCCCACTGAACTCATGTCGGGAAAAGACTTCTGTTTGAGGCTGTATGAGTAGTCAGGTATTCTGTACCTATTTGTATTTTCCCTTTTCCAAGTTTTGGCACACCTAAAACGGCAGTCGTTTTGGCTTGTTAGTTTTTTTTCACTAAACGCAGAGCAGTAGCATGTGAGCTGAGCTGTAATTCTGTTGAGAGAGTAGAGTAAGCGAATCTGTATTTATAACCGATAAATTGCTGCAATTCTATTATGAGAATTGTGAGCTGTAATGAGAAATCTTTCGCATTCTCTTGAATTCTATCTCTCTTAATCCAGTTCTGATCTCAACATTAAGATTTTGACATGTGCGTTGAGTTTGAGTTTTAAATATTTGAACATCATTAATACACGTGTCAAGATCACAATTTTGAGATCAAAATTCACATCATTTACCTAAAACCATTATATAAATTATCGGATTGTAAAAGTGTTAGGTAAAATCCAACAATTATTGCAAAATAGTAGAAAATTAATTTTAAGTTAATACGGAAATCTTAATGGATACCAATAAATTCATATTCTTTTCATGGTGGTTAATGTTTCAATTGTTTGCATTATTTTTCAATTCATGACTTTTGTATGTAAACAACTAATATTTCTGCTATCATTTCATATCATTATCATTCAACTTAACTTATTATAGATATAGTACAGAGAACTTATGATTTATTTATATTCTTGTTTTTATCTTTTTTCTTAGTTACGTGCATTCGTATACCTATATGTTGTACGCAGCAGAATGGCCACCGAGCTATTGTTCAAATTATTCTCTTAAAGTTAAATGTCAAACACCTATTAGGACTGATATGTTTACAATTCATACACGTCGGTGGAGTTCCTCCTCCATGCACCGGAGAAGAATTTTCAATTGAAAAGGTTGGTCTATGATAAGGCTATAACTATCATTTTTTACTTTAAACATCTTTTATATTAGTTTACTAAAAGTTTGTTTTCATTTTAAATTCAGCTTAAAGGTATTGAACATGATCTAAACTTGTATGGGCCCAACCTACTAGACGCAAACTCTGGTATCGATTTTTGGCGTTACGAGTGGAATGCTCATGGAAAATGTACGGGCTGGACACTCGAAAACTATTTTCTTACTGCTATAGCACGAGCCAAGCAATATAACGTTCTTGATAATCTCGAGAATAACGGTATTCATGTAGGTGGTGAATATGATTTTAGTAAAATAAAATCCATTTATCAGCATGAAGCAGAGTTTATATGCAACATCAATGATAAAACGGGGAAAACGCAACTAAAAGAAATCCGGTTGTGCTTAGATAATAATGGAAAGTCTAGGGACTGCCCTGTTATTTATAGCTCACCTTCTTGCTGGGGTAAAATTATTGAATTACCGGGTGCAAGTGAGAAATAGAAAATATAAGATGAAACATAAATTTAATAAATATCCATAAAATGTTGTAAATATATGTTTTGTAACATATGTATTGATGTCCATTGATGTCAAACTTAACTCTTCATTAATACTATGTAACTTATGTCTTTACATATCCATTGTATTTGTATATAAGTATTGACTTACCCCATTGACTTAATAAGAAGAATAAGATCACTTCTTCCTTTCTTTCTCTCCATTTATCTTATGCTTCACATTTCTATAGTTTATGTTCTTGTTTGTTCATTTTATTTACAATAATACATAGATTTTTCTCTTTTAAGAAAAATAAGTTTAAATCTACAAATTTGTTGGTGGTTATATGAAGTGCACTGGAATTATTTGTGATTGTAAATGGACGTGTGATGAAACTTACAAAATATATATTAAAATTTGAGTTATTATTGCTTTCTTATGTTTTCTCTTATGTTAGTATGAAGATATGCTTGATATATATGTCTAGTAATGTACTTCATATTTCAATATCTATAAAATCATCTTTCATACCCTTTCTCAATTTCGTCATGCCCCAACCCACATAAATTAAACATCTTCAATATTTAATATTGATTTATTAAGATTTAATAGGAAATTCCTTTCGCAATAAAAATATTCAACAAATAAAAGATCCGTTGCAGTTGAATTTTTCGCCATGGACATGGCTAAGGAACGGCCTTGAAATATTTAGGGTTTTACAACTAGATAGAACTCGTTTAGTTAACTAAATGATATCAAAATATAACGAAGAATATGAATTATGATAAACAATTTTATTATATTCTTTGTAACTATTCCTTTTTCATGGATGAAATAGCTATTCCAAGAAAAAGGAGTGTAGGTGAGGATAACTTTAAATGATCTCATACAAATAGTATATATGTTTTATATCCTTCATTGCTTTTCTTCTTGGCTAATTGTGTCATTAGTTCCCCCAACTTGACCATTTTCATCCACTGCCTTTCTGATCTTTGAAAAAGGACACCGTAGCTTCCTTCTAGTTGGAAAAGATGCCATTTTTTAAACTTTTTATCTCCAATCAAAAGTTGATATGTGACATTTAAGAAGCAAAGTGATACACTTTTTGAAAGTTGAGGGAGTTAAAAGATCATTTTTTCAAAAGATGAGGGAACTATGAGATCCTTTTCAAATATTAGGGAGACAATAGGTAGAAGTCGAAAAGGTCAATCATTCATTTGACCTTTCTACTTTATTCCATAAAATAAACATTCCGCAACCAAATGCCACCCAAGTGTTGTAGTAATTTTCCATTTAAGACGTAGACACTAACAACCTTTTAGCCAAATGAGGGTTTAATGTATCTACATCCCCTTGAACTTGTCCAAGATGAGCTATTGTCATCCTGAACTTTGAAATGTGATAAATAGCAATATGTACTTGTTTAAAACGTGTCACTTTGTTTAAAAAAAAAACATGTCACTTTACCCCTTCATCGCCATTTATCAGTTTATGATTGGTTTAATTTTTCAAAAATGTCATTTTTCTAATTTTTTTCTCTCCAACCAAAAGTTAACACGTGATATTGAAGGGCAAACTTATACATTTTAAACAAGTTCAAGAGGGTATTTGACACATTTAAAAATTCAAGATGGCAATAGCCCATCTTAGACAAGTTTAGGGGGGTTAGATGCATTGAGCCTTAATGAAATAATAATAATAATAATAATAATAATAATAATAATAATAATAATCAAATGATAGAAAAATGATGGACACATGCATAAACACTAAACTTATTGAGCAACTTACTCCATATATATAAATTTTTTTATATCAATCAGATGCATGCTTACTGGTTTGAGGGTACTAAGGCACCATATAGTTACTGAATACATTAACATAGCAACATAGGGTTACTTTTATTGGAATAATGGTGTAACTGAAGGCTTAGGAGCCGCAGTTGTTGAACATGGAGGAGCTGCACCAGTTGACGATGAAGAAGGTGGAGGAGGACGTGGAGTAGTTGAAGGCGGTGAAGGTGTCGTAGTTGATGGTGGAGAAAGTGCAGAAGGCGGATTTGGCGTTGTGGTTGATGGTGGAGGACGAGCACAAGATGAAGGCATATCAACGACCGAACATATGGCCTTAAGACGAGTCAAAGATCGAGGTTTGGTTGGAAACAATATAACATCACACAAGTCACTTAATCCATTAACAAGCCTACAACAATCTAAAGTTAGAAATTTGGTATTATTAAATAAAATGATAAGAGGTTTTTCAAAAAAAAAAATATATATATGATAAGAGTAAGAGAAGTCCTGCATCCTATTAAGTCAGTTATAGGCTTCAAGCAAAGCAAAGGAGTTGGAATTAGCTGAGACTTTCCTTGTGAGATGTTTGAAACCATAATGCGTGATATTATTTCTATAATGGTTTTTGTTGATGAAACCATATTTTGTTAGTTTATAGATGTTTTGATATTTTATATTTAAATCGTTTGATGGATGTATTGTAATGGTAATTACAGAGGTATTTATAATAGGTTGTATTTAATTCCTTTGCTAGTGGAGAAGACTTCTTTATCATACGCGTCTATAATTAATATTAGGAGTTGCAAATTAACATTTACAACCATTTGTTTTTAAAAAAAAAAAAACATTTACAACCATTTAATTATATCTTCGGTTTGACTATTTTGTTCATTTATTTATTTTTCTCTAGAAAATGTTGTATCTAAATCATTTATTATACAAATACGCCCAATACATCTTGAACTCTATAAACTTGAGACTCAACACTTTTAGTTTTAATATTGACATGACAAAAGTATACCGTTTTGCCATATATTGATGATGTGATGATTTTTTATATGTTCTGTCCCATTTAGGATGAATGTTGTCACGTACTCTGAATTATCTAGCGTGAGGGAGACAATAAACATTTAGTGCAAATTGATAAATGACGTGTTTGGTGTAAATTTTATCGATTTTATTGTCTGATTAAATTTAATGAACAATTAAAATTTTCGGAAATATGTGAACCTATGACTCTTGGTATCACACACCTTACACTATATCATAAATCAGTTGACTCGAAACATTAGTTAAGCTAAAATTCCAATTACATATGTAGTTATTATTTCTACAAAGGTTTCGTAAACATCACGTAGTTTCTTAATTTTTTTTTTATCAATGTTCAGAGGGAAAACATATATGTATGTATGACTAAATTTGTAATTGGAATTTTAGGTTAAGTGTGTGACCTCATAGGATTCCGAAGTATAGAGCCGATAGAGAATAACCTAAACTTAGCTTTCCATCCGGGAACCTTTAGGCTCAGTGTTCCAAACTAATATGAAACCCGATAACTCTAGACGATCAAATGGGCTTTCTAGCAAAGGCGTATGATCCCCTCAATACTCGAAACGTCACGTGCTTGTGACTTGATCCGGTTCTGCAATAGTAACCAATACAATACACTCCTTCCATCAAGTAAAGTACCATCTAGTTTATTGAGCACGAATTAAGTGTTAGCTCATGTAATAGCCGTAGCTATCCTAGAATTAGACTTGGTCACGAAGAACACCACTGGCCATAATGTATCAAGATTGACTAGAATCTCGTTATATCAATCTTATAATCTTATCAGAGGTTTATGAGTATCTCTTCAACAAGAGGCCTTAAGTTACATCTCCCATTATATTACTATATCAAGAGCAATGAATCTCATCTTGACTACTCGGCTTACCAACAAGTGATCATCACTATATCCGTAATCATCCGTATCATCCTGATTGCCAGGGTATGAATAAGTATGACCTAAAGTATAGCAACTGCTACAAAAGGTAACCAGTATCTCAGGTCTGAGGACACTTGTACTGCTACTATAATAAGACATGACACCAACACAAGGATATAGTTATTTCCGAGTGTATGTCTTATAGCGGTCTCCTATGTATTACCCGAATACATTCATGTGCTAACTTAAGGTACCACCTTCAGCTCGTGTGATCGGTTGCTTGGATCCAATCCAAGGAGTAAGCCTACACATGCTAGTCTGTCCGCTTCATTGATGTCAGGTCTCAATGAAACTATGACTAGGGATATTTAGACTATTCATAGTAACACGTGTGTGCAATTCTCACACCACATAGCTCCCATTATGTCCTCGCACTTTCACGCTATACAGTAGTCATGGACTTTGTCTTATTAATGAGCATATACATACTAACATATATATATATATATAAAATTTAAATAAACATTGGTAAACAACAAAGATGCCTTTATTATTGATAATAATAATCTGATAACTGTTTGTACATTATAACTAATAAAGATATATCGCTCTAATTGCCTCTAGGGCATACATCATGTCTAACAATCTCCCACTTGAACTAGAGCCAATTGCCCATGTGCTTCATGCCATACTCGTTAACATGTTTATCATACATAACCTGTGTCAATGGCTTCATTAGCCCATCCGCTAGATTTTGATCCGTAGGGATGTATTCTAAGCTTATATCCTTTCTAGCTACTATCTCCTGAA
The DNA here is from genome assembly GCA_949673415.1 of Euphorbia schlechtendalii. Lineage (NCBI taxonomy): Eukaryota > Viridiplantae > Streptophyta > Magnoliopsida > Malpighiales > Euphorbiaceae > Euphorbia > Euphorbia schlechtendalii. The sequence goes on from CATIWQ010507654.1 coordinate 6,467, forward strand.
TGAGATGGTATTTTCTGAGCACATGTCAGTTTCTCTGACGAGATCGTGGTTCCATTGCTTAAGCAATAGCCCCATTGTTATCGCAATAGACTGATATGGGATTTACAATGCAGGACACCACATCGAGATCACCAAAAAAATCCCTTAAGCCAAATAGCTTGCTTAGCTGCTTCTAAAGTAGCTATATACTCAGATTCAGCAATTGAATCGGTAAACTTTTCCAAACAACGTCCTCTCCATTTAACATAAACACATAACCTGATTGGGACTTACAATCATCCTTATCAGACTGAAAACTCGTATTAATGTATCGCTTCATAGAGAAATCACCTTCTCCATATATCAAAAACATATTCTTAGTCTTACGTGAGTACTTTAGGATAGTTTTAACAGCCATCTAGTGCTTATCACCTAGATCAAATTGAAATCTGCTCGTGACACTCAACACATGTGAGACGTCAGGCCGAGTGCATACCATAACATACATGATGGATCCTATTGTTGAAGTATATGGTATTCCATTCATGCATAGTCTCTCCTCTTATATTCTCGGATTCTCAGATTTAGAAATGTTAACCCTATGAAACATTGGGAGAAAACCCTTTCTTGATTGCTCAAGGTTAAATCTTGCCAAAACCTTGTCTATGTATGCATTTTGAGAAAAACCTAGCGGCCTTTTGGATCTATCATGGTAGATCTTTATAACTAGTATAAAGTTTGATTCTCCAAGGTCTTTCATGAAGAACTTCTTTGACAACCATGACTTTACTATTTGAAGAAAAGGAACATCGTTTCTTATCAGTAATATGTCATCGACATATAGAACAAGGAAAATGATCGCACTCCTACTAGCCTTCTTATATACACAAGGCTCATTAGCGTTTGAGACAAAACCAATTTCTCAGATTGTCTTGTCAAACCTAATATTCTAACTCCTTGATGCTTGCTTAAGTCCATAAATGGACCTTTACAACTTGCATACCATCGAGCCATCATCGGATGTAAAACCTTTGGGTTGTATCATGTATACATCCCTATCCAAGTTCCCGTTAAGGAACTGTGTTTTCACATCCATCTGCCAGATCCCATAATCGTTATGAGCAGCAATGGCAAGGAGTATTTTGATAGAATTTAACATGGTTACTGGTGAAAAGGTTTCATCATAGTCAATACCTTCCTTTTGATTGTAACCTTTTGTAACTAGCCTTGCTTTATAGGTAATCACATTACCATCTATGTTAGTTTTCTTCTTGAAAACCTACTTGCATCCTATGGGCTTAATCCCACTTGGAGCATCAGCCAAGCTCCTGACCTGATTTTCGTATATGGAGTTTATCTTTGACCTTATGGTTGTAAACCATTTGTTAGACTCTAAGCCTTCTCATCATCTTCCATAAGGAAGATATGTGCATCATCAATGATGAAATAACCGTATCACTGGGGAGCGATTGGAGCTCGACCTGACCTACGCAATGTCGGTGTTATGATAGGCTATTCCATGCTTACGCTTTCTTGTGTAACATTTGTAAGAACAATCAGTTGATTATCTATTTGATCCTCTTGAGTGCCTAACTCAAGATTACTCCTAATAGCTTTTGCAAGTATACTCTCCTTCTCTAGGAATTGAGTATTTCTATAAACAAGTACCTTTTGTTCCTTGGGATCATAAAAGGTATAACCCATAGTCTCCTTAGGGTAACCTATAAACAGACACCTGTCAGACTTAGCACCCAGCTTATATGAACTTGTCCTCTTTACATAAGCAGGACATCCCCAAACTCTCAGGTGGGAAAGAGCTGGTTTCTTACCATACCACATTTCGTATGGTGTTTGATCAACTGACTTTGAGGGCACTCTATTTAGTATATAAATTACACTCTCAAGTGCATAACCCCAAAAGGATCTGCTGAGTTTTTCCAGGCTCATCATTTATCGAACCATATCGAGTAGGGCTCAATTTCTCCTTTTCGAAACTCCATTGTATTGGTGTGTATAAAGAGGTGTCCACTGGATAAAATACCATTATCCCTTAGATTATCTTGAAACTCTTGACTTAAGTAATCATCGCCTTGATTAAATCGAAGGTTCTTGATACTTTTTCCAAGCTGTTTCTCTACTTCACATCTGAACTCTTTGAATTTCTCAAAACTTTAAGACTTGTACCTCATTAGGTACAAATAACCATATCGCGAGTAATTGTCCATACAAGTCATGAAGTAGACGAAACCCTCATTGTCTTAACACTCATTGGACCACATACATTGGAATGTATTATTCCCAAAGTACTAGTGGTACGAAAGGTTTCTTAGTCATCTTAATCTTTAAACAAGGTTCGCAAGCCCCATAGGATTCCCGTTCCATTATGCCCAAGTCACCACATTTGTGTAACTTAGTTAAGTGAGTCCCATTTATATTACCTATACGATAATGCCATAAGTATGAGGATTTCTCATTATTTAACCTTGATTTCTTAATAATGTTCATATTTAGAATTTTAATTTTAATATCTAGAACATAAATGCCATTAATACATATTCCACAAGAATAAAGAACATTATTGCGTTGAATTTGACAATTCTTATTGGAAAATAAATCTCAAATCCATCCGTTACTAAACATGTAATAGAAATAATATTCTTAGTGACAGCAGGAATATAATAGAAATTGTTCAAAACTAAAACAAGGTCAATATGAAAATAAAGGCTATATGTCCCTACAGTTGTTGTAGCAACCCGTGCTCGATTTCCAACTCTCAGGTCCATTTCCCTCTTTGCAAACCTCCAACTCTTCTGCAACCCCTACATAGAAGTACATATATGAGTACCGCAACCAGTATCCAATGCCCATGTAGACTCATAAGGAACTTTAAAGAAACTCTTTAGTATGAACATGCCTCTAGATTTTCGATCCATAACCTTCATCATTATCCGATGTGCTTGTTCCAAGAAAAATATTTTCCCTCTTTAACTCCAACTTCTTCATGAGCTTTCTCTTGACCTTTAAAACTTTAAGTTTCTTTAACTTAAGTTCCTCAACATTCACTTGCTCCTTGAGTTTATTTCTAAACTCAATCTCATAAATCTCGAGCAAGTCCATGAGTTGGGTCAAGATACAGTTTGGAGAAAACTCCTTAAACATCTTCTTGAAGGAATCATATTTATTGGGTAATCTCCTCAATACTATTTCCCTCAAAGATTGCTCACTTTACTCAACTCCCAACTCTCTTAGTTTCTCAAAGTTGTCATATATGTATATAACCAACTCTAGTGCTGAGGTGTCTCCTTGCAACTTGCTGTAGAGTAGTCTATTTTCTGGACCTTCCACGGACTTGAGACGATAAATCATGGTTTCTAGGTCTAACCCTTTGTACACATGCATGTACTTTGAGAGCATGTTGTCTAACATGAGCTTTGCAGCAAACTCACAATTTCCCTTATGCCTCTTGTGAGCACGGGGATTTTGTACTAGCTCGCGCTTTCGGTGGTGATGGCTTTTCAGGATTTAATCCTTGAATAACACATATTTTCGACTGTCCAATGATCTTCAAATAGGAGCTCTCCTCTTTACCAATTTATATTTCAGGGCTTATATAAATATTCAAGACCATAAAGGTATTTGAAAGTCTTAAAATAAATATTTTAAGTATTTGAATAAATAATTTTAAGGACTTGGAAAAATTAGGCTTCAAAATAAATTAATTAAAAGAATTTTTAAATAATTAATAATAAAAATATATAATAATTAAATACGAGGTTAATTTGCCTCGCCAGCAATTCACCCATTTTTCCCCTATAAATAGGGGGAAATTTTCAGAATTTGGGAACTGAAAAATTTTACAAAAAGTATTTGTCTCTCGACAAAATGAAGGAAATTTTTACTAAAAAATATTTTTCTGAAGAAAATAATTCTGACTTTCATCTTTCTTTTAAAAAATCCTTTGATTATTTTTGGGTCTAAAACAAGTTTGGATTCCGGATTTAATTATTTTTAAATCAATTTCTTTCATTTTTTTCTCAAAAATCCTCAGATATTCTCGGACCTAAAACAAATTTAGAGTCTGAGTCTGATTATTTTTAGGATAATAAACCTTTATTTATCACACAAATCAAACCAAAAAGAATGAGGAACACTCCCGAAAATAAAGTGGATTTATCAACGTGGTTTCGTAACAAAAGGGTAAGCCTCTGAGTTGCTAAAGCTGTTTTTTTCTGTCTTATACTATGTTATTTATTTTCTTTTCTCCTAAATTCTGAGACAAACTTGATTTTCGTCATCGACCTAGGATTTATTTTCTTCTTTTTATTCTTTAAATTTTATTTTATTAATTATTTTTATTTATTTAATTGTTATTTTATTTATTTTATTATGTATCTTTCTTTTACTTGTACTTTTAATTTATTTAATTGCGGGACTTTTGTAGTTAAATAATGTTAGAATACTCCCACGAATGGAGTTAAAAGTATTCCTGGATAACAGACCTCACCTTTTACCATGTGATCATTTTCATTAAATAAAAATGAACAACATATTTGTAAATAAAATGAAATGTTTTCTTCCAAAATAAGAATATTTAATCTCCGATGTTTTAATTAGGCCACACGGGCCTCCTCAAAATTAAATCGAACATATGTGTACATATTCATGTTGTACTATATCCCATGTACTAACCTTTGTAGATGTCGGTAGATTATGTTAGATGTATGCCTAGGTATTTATTTTTTTCCTTCGGGTATTGCAAATTCAAAAAAAAATGTACTTAATAGATTAGGTAGACGGTTGCATCCCCCGAGGTTCTATAATTTATTTATTTATTTATCTTTCCACATTTATTTACTGCACTATGTATGTATTTATTACTTTCCGCATGGTCGATAAAATCATATCATAAACACAAAAATGACATAAGTTCGAATCTGCACAACTAAGAAATATGGTTTTCTGTATATATAATTTAATGTGATCCAACAAGAAGTAAGTAACTTATCTTGAACCCGAATCTCTGTGTCTTAGTGGGACGTCCCTCGTATGTTAAGCTTCACAGAATTTTAATTCATGAAAGAGCTTATTCAGGTGGCAACTCTACACTACGAGACATTAATTTTGGGTTTTGACCAGTCTAAATCGATTTTGTTTTCTCTTTTAAACCTTTCGGGTCCCCAACCTGATATTTTGTTTTCACAAAAACACCCCGGTGGACCGCGCCTCTCATTTCAATGCCCTCTTGGCCCATCGCATCCGTGTCGTCTGCTCACACTTCTCATAATCGTTAATGTCACAAGCAAAAGCATTCTTTCCGAGATGTTTGGGACTTAGATCAGTCAGAACATAATCCAGGTAGTAGTTCCAGAGAACTCCTCTAACAGTCTCAAACCACTCATGAAATTTGTAAACATCATACTTTATGTCGACAAGAGGACCAATCTCAATACGAGTATTTTTGTTAGTGATCATATTCAACCTAGATATAAGATAGAAAATTTTCAGACATTAGTATATATACATGCATTTAATATAAGTTCTTTAATTAAACACATAATTTCTATTATTTTCATTGACATTCAAATAACCCCTTTTATATAAATTTGGAAAATTTGGTCCAACCAATTTTCCTTAGTAGGTAGTATCCATAGCCATTCATCATGACCCTCACTATAGCAGGTCAAGCCATAACAACACAACCATGGTTGGAACCCTTGCATTTGCATTCCATGCAATTGCTAGTCCATTTGAGTTCTCTTTCTCAAGATGTGTGTACCTAATTGTAGGACTCCTCAAATATGTCTCCAATCTGGCATTCGCTCCACTTATATAGATAACTAACCTGTTTTGGTTAAGGCATTAACCCATCTAGTCTCATGACCAAACACATGTTTAAGAAAAGCATGTTGTACATGTCATTACATCCGTTAATATGGTTCGTATCACAACTTATGATGGGAAGATAATTTACCGCCTTAATATTGTTGTAGGGATTTTATTAGTGCAGCTAGTCTTACCTTAGTCTAGGTCTTAAACGATGGATATGATTATGATAATAATAATTCTAGGCTATTTGGAATTATTAATCTAAGGGAACATGCTCAAGACTGGTATATCGTAATCATTCCATTATGCTAAGACTCCACATAGCATGAAAAACAAACAAGGTCCATGTTTAAGTTTTTGCACCTATGTTTATAAATTTTAATTCAACAATTTAAACCATGGATGTAAAACCGTATGGTGAATCCAATTCCCATACTAGAAATCAACTAAGCCAAAAAAGTCCCTTGGGTACACTTCAACCTAATATCGATGGAATTTCAAGGTAGGAGAGGCCCCCTTAAAGTAAATGAGTAGTCAAGTCCATTCCTTGCCAAAATAATCACGGGCACTTCGATTTGTTGTACCACAAACAATTATGATTTAAAATTTTCATTCTTTTAATCAAGTGATGTACTGGATAACCCTCAATTTAAAGCATTTACCCATGTGGTAAAACATTGTTAATTTATATGATAATCGCCTACACTAATTTTGAGCAAAAACCTTAATCTAGTTATCACATCATTTTTTATAATGAGTCATGCATAGCATACTTTAATCAATTTATAGAAAATATCATTTCAACATATTATCATCAATCATGCATAGCATAAGATAAACTCTAATACCATTGCTGTTTAATTAAGACAGTAATTGAACATTCAAACTTGAAAGGCAGAATTTCAAAACTTAAAATTAACCCTAAAGGATTCCTAAGCATGCCATGATTAATATAACCTAAGTTGAAACATTCCATAGATTGTCATAGGTTTATAAAACTTATGAAAAGAAACCTAGCATATAAGTTTAGAGCATTACCAGTTGATGTGTGCATTCCCTTTGGTATGGTGCTCCCTTAGAATAATTGGACAGCACTCTGATAGCACTAGCCAGCAAACTAGGATAGCCTCTATAATTGATCCACAAGGATATTTACCAAACAAAACCACAAGTTGAGGAAGAACCCATTGGTAGACAACAACTGCTAGACCACTCATAAACCAACCCGATAATATAACTAAGTAAGCTCTCTTCAAAATATGAATGAGCCTTCAAAAAAATTCTTGAAACAAAGGAGAAACTCATGGAGGATCTCGCAAAAATCTCATGAAGAAAAGATGTAAAAACTTAAAAGGAAGGCTAAGTTGAAGTGAGAAACAAAGGAGCGGGAGGCTATATATAGGGAGAAGGGGAGCTAAAAGCTCCCATTTTTAGCAATGTGGGATGGGATTTCCCATCCCACAAAGCAAGTTGACCGCACAAAGCTCGAAGCTCCTCGGGAAACCCCTCGCACAGCCCGCTTGCATGAGCTGTGCACAAACTCCACAAGGCAAGCCCGGCTTGCGGGCTTGCTAGAGGGCCTGTGCAGCAAGATCGCGCAAGCGCTACCAAGAAGCTCTTGTGGGCCTGCTACCGGCTAGCATGCGTTAGCCAAGTGCTAGTGCATGATAGTGGCCCATGAGCAAATTTTATTTGCGGGACAGCCGTGTAGGCCCCACCCTCGAACATCCCGTGTTCACGGGGCCCATTTGTGATGTAAAAAATTCCCATGCTATGCCCCATGCAATTATCCCAAAAATCTCATTTAAATCCTTTGAATTATTATTTGGTTTAACCAATTAATAATCCATCAAACGATTTTAACTTTCTTAATATTCTCAGCATAGACACAGTCGATAAGTTCTTTACTTAGTCTGGTAAAGACCCAAAGTGTGTGACCTCATAGGATCATGAAGTATAGAGCCGCTGGAGGTTAACCTAAACTTGGTTTCCCATCTGGGAAGCTTTAGGCTCAGTGTTCCAGATCGATATGGAACTCGATAACTCTAGACAATTAAATGGGATTTTTAGAAAAAGTGTATGATCCTCTGATACTCGGAATGTCACATGCTTGTGACTTGATCCGATTTTGCAATAGTAACCAATACAATACACTCCCTCCATCAAGTTAAGTATCATCCAGTTTATTGAGATCGGATTAAGTGCTAACTCATGAAATAGACATAGCTATCCTTGAATTAGACTTGTTCACGAAGAACACCACTCGCTATAATGTATCAAGATTGACTAGAAACCCTTTCTATAAATCTTATACTCTGATCATAGGTTTGTGAGTGTGTCTCTTCAATAAGAGACCTTAGGGTATATCTCCCATTATATCACTATATTAGGAGCGATAGATCCCGTCTTGATTACTTGGCTTACCAATGATTGATAATCACTATACCCGTATCATCCTGATCACCTGGGTATGAATAAGTATGACACAAAGTATAACAACTCCTACACAAGGTAACCAATATCTCAGGTCTGATGATACCTGTACTACTACTACAATAAGATATGACACCAACACATGGATATAGTTATTTTCGAGTGTCTATCTTATAGCGGTCTCAATTGTATTACCCAAATACATTCATGTGTTAACTCAAGGTGCCACCTTCAGCTCATGAGATTTGCTGCTTAGATCTAATACCAGGAGTAAGCCTACACATGCTAGTTTGTCCGCTTCATTGATGTCAAGTCTCAATGAAACTGTGACTAGGGATGTTTAGACTATTCATAGTAACACGTGTGTGCAGTTCTCACACCACATAGGTCCCATTATGTCCTTGTACTTTGACACTATGAATTAGTCATGGACTTTTCTTTATCAATACGCATGTGCATAATAACACACACACACACACATATATGATACTAGCATGTTACATAATTTTAATACATCGATAAACAACAAAGATGCCTTTATTATTGATAACAATAATATGAAAATTGTTTGTACGTTATAACTAATAAAGCTATATAACCCTAATTACCTCTAGGGCATACATCATGTCTAACACATACTACTTGGGCTAACTCTTATAGGTAATTAAGTTGAATTAAATACGGAGAGACTTGACTTAACACATTTTTTCTTTGCTAATGACCTCCTCTTATTTGATCATGCCAATATGGATCAGCTAAACAAATTAAGGAGGTAATTGACTATTTTTTGTAAGTTTTCTGGTGCGAAGATTAGTGAGGGGAAGTCAAGCATAGTCTATTCGGATTTTCATTTCTTTACCGGGAAGGCTAATAACATCAAATTATATAGAATTACCTCAGATTCTCATTTCTTGATGTAAGGGCTGAATACATAAATTTTGGTAGAATATTGAAAATCATACAATGTTGCCTAAATGGTTCAATGCTAGATCCTTCGAAAAGGCTAATAACATCTTTACTAAATAGTGGAAAATAAGATTTTCCGGTATGTGAGATAGAAACTCACATTGATGACATGTCATTGATTTAAAAAAAATAGACAATATCAAGATAGTCACACTAGATTATCTATTTTATTCAGAAATATATAATTAAATAATGATAAAAGACTTAGTTACAAATTAAATAAATAATTTTAATGTTCAATATTAAAATATTAATTAATTTGATGAATCGGCATTTCATTTGATTGTCTATATGTAGAAGATGATTAAACAATGTTCAACATTTATTGTGTTACATCATATAGAAAATAGAAAATAGAAGAGCTAGTGTAGAGCCATTTTTAAGTTAATTGTCTATTTTTGCTTATGTGTCAAGACTAATATTAGAATATACTATATACTAAGGATGCTCTAACTTTTGTGAAATCTTTTTTATGCTTTATACCGTATTACGTGATGCAAGTAGTTAAGATTTCAAATTCAGTTTGTGAACAAATTGAAGTGCTAGTCAGAGGGTTCTTATTGGGTAACTAAGGTGATGCGAAAAAAATTCACCTAGTTGACTACAATCAAGTGTGAAAACCTCTTTACGAGGGTGGTCTTAGCATTTGAAAGTTGAAGATCATGAATACAATATTTCTAATGAAGTTGTTCTCTCTTCTAACTGATAGAAACTCGCTTTGGGCTAAAATAGTTTTGAGTAAGTATCATTGCTTGAGATTTTCATCTACAACTATAAGATCGGGCATCAAGTTTTGAAGGTTTGAAGAGCGTTGTATAGAAATCGGTGATTGAAGAAGGAAAAAAGATTAACAAAGCTTAAGAATTTATTAGGTTTTGCATAAATTGGTTCAGCTGTTATGTTGGAAATGTAATAACTGGTCTTGTATATCCAAGATACAACAATCTCCCAATGATCCTTTTGAATCTTTCAGGCTCTTTCATAGTAGTGCCTGAGTTTGAAAAATCCATTCCACACATTGTTTGACATGTTGTTGTTGATTTCCTCTAAACTTTGTCCACTTATCAGGATATCATCAATATAGATCACCAATGTAGTAAGAGAAGCTTATGTTTTCTTTGTGAATAGGAAAAATTTGTTTGGAGATCTAATGGAACCATAAGAGAGTAGTCTTGCATGTATTTCTTTATTCCATTATCTCCCTGCTTGCTTGAGCCCATAAAAGTGACTTAAGAAGCTTCTACACTTAACTTGAACTTGCTTTGGTATAGCTCAATGGTGACTCCAAGTATATGTAATCTTCAATAAAGCCATGTATATAGGCATTATTGACATTAACTTGGTGCACTTTAAACTTCTTCGTTGCAGCAATCGTTATCAACATTCTAATTTCCATTACCCTTGCAATAGGGCTAAAACTCTCATAAAAATCAATGCCATAGTTATGATCATAACCCTTAGCTACCAATTTAGCTTTTAGTCTCTCTATATCTCCGTTTGGAAGTTATTTAATTTTGTATATCCACTTAGAACCTATAGCTTTCTTACCATGAGGTAACTCAGCTAAGATCCAGGTTTTGTTGGTTTCTCAGAGCTTTCTACATCTATTACCTTAACCCAAGAAGGATCTGAGGCAGCTTCATTGTAATCTCATAACTCCTTGCTTTCATGAATTATATAAAGGAAAGCATGTTGTGGCATTGTCAATGTTTGAGCAGAAGTAACATAATCATCTAGCCAATTAGGCTTTCTGATTACTATATGTGATATCTTAATAAGGTTATTGTTATTTGTCTCATTTTTTCCAATGGTAATTGTTGTAACTACTTCATTAGGCACTGGTATTGGGACATAATGATTAAGATTTTTATTTGCAAAAGGAAATAAATACTCTTAATCTTGAGACTACAATATTTTTTTACTACTAAGTCAAGCAATTTCCAACCCTTTTGGCTTGTTGAAAAATCAAGTAATACAGCCTTGTGTGCTCTTTCATCAAACTTCAACTTGTGTGACACTGTGTTAGCATAAAAACATTAGCAACCGAAAACTTTACAACTTTCATGATCAAGATCCCTTCCATGGAGAAAAAGAGGATGGTGTTTTCCATTTTAGCATCTTAGTTGGTAATACATTGATGATGGAGGTTGCATTAAAATAGCTTCTCCCCAATATTCTTGTGACATTTTTGCTTGAAACAATTGAGCTTTCATATAGTTTAACAAAGCTTAAGAATTAAGAACAGAAAAATGAAGAAAAGTGTATTTAATTAATTTCACTCAATCGATTACAATGCAAGCTTATGCCTATTTATAGATGAAATACAACAATATCTATAATATTGACTCCAAATCTAACAACACGATTTGCAAGTGCCAACTTGTTGTAATTGAAAAATGCTAGCTAGAAAAGTTAACTCTTAGTTGTGATCTCTAGCTGAAATTGCTTCTTTCAACTGTATATTCTTAACTTGAGTTTTAGCACTTTCTTCACACTTCAACATGTTGATCCATGTGAAGGAAGATGTGCTTATGGGTGTGAAATGGTGTACTGTTAAAGGGAGCTTTGACTATTTTTTGGAAGATGCTTAAGCCAGAGACGTAGGACCCCTTAGGTTTCTTGATTTTCATCCAATGTTAGAGTCTGGTTAGAGATGAAGGTGAGTGGTATAGTTAGCACAGATGGGAATTGGAAATGATATTTGTTTCAACAAAAAATTCCAATTTCTTGTCTTTTTCACATTGTGACATTATTATGAAATTATTTTAGAAGTGAGGAAGCCCGGAGTGAGTTAAGGCTTTTATGTGGTTGTGCTTTCGTAATTGGATAATGACCAATGTGGAGATGACCAATTGGATTCGAATCACTTATACATTTTCTCGCTAACACTTATGAATGTAGCGAAAACTAAATAATTTTTCTCTCTATCTACACACAACACCAATCAATATCATGCACTCAATACACACCCTCCTTGTTGTCCATGAAATTGGTGAGTTTGGAGCCCTATTTATAGAGTTCGAAGGGTTACGTCTATCCATACGAAGAGTTGCGTCCATTGGCGAAAGATTGCATCACTTCATTGTGATTGGTTGAGAAGCTTTAATCTTATAGACAATGGATAGGCACCTTTTAATGATTGGTTGACTTCTAAAAGGTGTCTTTTCATTTGGAAGTTGATGGTGGTTGATCGCTCTTATCTGGCAGTTGGTAGTTAAGAAGATTTGACCAAAAAACCATCCAGGTCATGACTGTGATATACATATCGTGCCCGTGAATACTTGTTTGGAAATTTTCTATTCTGAAGAATACTAAGTCGCGACCACGAGTGGTTGTCACGACCGTGAAATGTGTTTTTCTTCAAAATTCTCCTTGTAACTTCACCGATCTTTGACAGCTTCGATCCTAAGCCAAATATTTAAGTTCCACG
>CATIWQ010507687.1:0-43592 GCA_949673415.1 Euphorbia schlechtendalii
CATAAGAAAACAATTGACAAACACCGAGATAAAACAATAACAAATAGGGTAAATGAAATGAGCAAGTTCATCAGTGTATTGTGGAATGGTGAGGATAAAAGTATTGAAGTTTATTTTTTCGAAAGTAATATGCTACTCACTTGTTACTCAACTCATTTTGTACTTCTATCACATTGACAACAAAATCACCAACTTGTATCACAAGAGAAGCAAAGAAATATCAAGTTTATCATATAAAAATAGAGTCAACAGAGAATGCATACAAGTCAATGTAAGATAATAAGGTTTTAATGTAATGATCATTGCTTGCAGCTAGTGAAAAGAAATGTGTGAGTAATTTACTAATATAATGGTTGTCTCTATGTCATGAAAAGAAAATTGCAACATCAGACATGCAGAAACAGACTGGATTTTGTACTCATCAAACTCAGAAGTTTCGAAATTCTCAAGTGAATGACTTACGGCTAGTGAAAAAATTTGCAACAATACAATCTGATTAAGAACTTGGATCACACTGTGCCATATTGTATTAAGCCAAAAGACAAACAAAGGACAAGTTCATATTTAGTATGCATAGAAGTGTCAAATTCATGCAAAAACAAATAAGTATCTCTATGTCATGTTGTTATTTGATAAGATGAGCTATGACAAAATGCTGTTAACATATGCAAGAAAATTAAGACAAGATTATGGAGAAGGATGGATTATAAAGTAGTATAATAATATACCAATGATTTTGCAACAAGTCAATGTAGTCAATGCCACTGCGCTTGAGACTTTTCATTATATTAGCAAAGACCTTTGCATTCTCACGAATATAACTTGAACTTTTTGAATAGCCAGACACCTTGGTGGCCACAACAACCTACCCATATCAGAAATTAGGTTATCGAATGCAAACAATTCCAAACTTAAGAAAGTTAACATGCTCTAAAGTGAATTAAACAGGATGGCTGGATACTGTTAAAAGATTTGGTCATACAATATAAATTTCAGATCATTTTGAAAATACATCCACCAAGCTGCTTTTAACAGTCAGTACAGAGCTACAATGTTGTTCGTTTTCTATTTGACAGTTTCGGTAGATCTAACCATCAACTCGATTTTGTAACACAATAATTTGATGCTTAAACACCCAAATTCATACTGTATGGAACCCCCAAATTCATATTGTAGAACCTACACAACCATATCAACAAAATGAATTCAAAATTTAGTAAAAATCACCATATACCCAAATCATAAAAGCTGATAATAAAGTGAAAGAGAAACACACCCGAAGCTTAATTATTAGCCTAAACATGGGCCCAAATAAGTTTTAGAGCTTGAGTTTGAGCGATTTCAGAAGCACCAATAAGGTCAGCCATATTAGGAGAAACATAGAGAGGTTTCATAAATCTAGGATGCCGGTGTTGTTTCAGTTCCCGCTTCTGAGACGAAGCGCCGGCGTAGGTGACAATTTATACCATTCGAGTGGGTGGTGAGATTTAGGGTTGAAATTTTTAGAGGGAGATGAGATATCGGATGTTTTTGTAAATTAAGTTTTGGATAGAATTTCAAAATTTCTGAGTTCAGAGAGGGAAAGTTGAAAATTGGGAGGGGAGTGAACTACACTAGTAAAATTAACTGTGCAAATGGCAATAGCCTTATTATTTACCCATTACAAAAAATAAAAAACATTTAGCCATTGCAATAACCTTATTATTTACCCGTTACAAAAGATTTAAGCATTGCATTAGTGATAACCGTTGCTATTAGGCATTGCACTAGCTTTTACCGTTGCAACTAGACATTACATTAACCGGTACCGTTGCATTTAGGTATTGCAATAGCCACAACCATTGCATTTGAGTGTTACAATTGCTCACTTATGTTGTAGTGTGAGTACTAAGTATACTCTTAATTAATGAAGTTGACTTAAGTTTGTTTAAGGCAAAAGAACTCAGTTTGTTAAGTAATTAATTAAGTTACGGCTTAGAGTAAGAAAAGCTAAGGTTGTGCTGAGTACTACATAGTTTAGAAGAATATCAACTCAGATGTGCTGAGTTAGCTGAATTTCCTTGCACTTAGAGAACTAAATGACACATGTGCTGCTAACGTATTCTGTGAGAAACAGAATGTTCTTTCGATTCTTTTCATGTTAAAAGGCGCTGAAATTAATGAAGATTTCTAGTGGTCCTCACAATTCAAAAAGGTGTCAGTATAGAATGTTGGAGATTCCTCACTAAAGTCCAAGATAAAAAGAATCCTCTAACATGCGTAGTTTTCTCAGTATCTCCGCGCGTCTCTACAAGCGTCAACAATGTAAGAATCCACGTTGCATTTCGCGTGCCTCCCTTAATCTGTTTGCTTGAACACAAATGAGAATTTGTTAATGGAATTTTATTACGCCTCAACGTTCAAATTTCCATCTCTAAACACCTTGGAGTCTGTCTCAAATGAGAAGATTCAAAAGATATGAAGAGAAGAGAAATTGAAGAACTGCAAGAATAAAAAGTTTGCAACGACTACTTCACAAAGCTTCAAGTATAAATAGAAGACAGAAGCAGACGTTCAAAGTTGGTGAATCACCTCAAATTTCATTAAGAGCTGAAACTCTGCGCAGATACTCTTAGCTTTAAGAAATTCCAAATTCAAGCAATCTGCAAACAACCATTTCAATCTGTTTGTAATAGAGAGAATCAATACTTACATTTAACATTGTAAGGATTCAACATTTCATAAGTTGAATTCAGTCTGCAACTTTCATTTCAAATCTAAGTGTCATTTTGGGAAGGGTACCCAAATTGAGTTGAGTGGTAGTTAGAAAGAAAGGTACTTTTTGTAAAATTGTGTTTACCCGCTGTAAAGGCTTCTCCGCCTAAGAAATGAATGAACACTAATGTATTAAAGCTCGGAGAAGGAATCCAGAGACTAGAGGTAGGCTCGGGGCTAAACCAGGATAAAATCAGGTGTTGAAGTTCTAAACTTTCACTTTAGCTTTTATTGCGCCTAACTCACTCATCATTCTTTCTATCATTAAGTGTTTTGCTTAAAAAATCAATCCGAGCTGAGTAGAGTACTCAGCGAGAGAATGAAGATAAACTTGCCAGCGAAGCTGAGTAGTTTATAGTTTTTAGACCCCATCAGCACGCATCTAAAAACTTAACTTGGTTAAAAAAAATTTTATAAATTGAAAAAGTAACCAGGATTCCCATTCACCCCCCCTCTACGATTGTTTACAAGCTCTATAATGACCAACAGTTTGTTTAAGGGAATACAACTCAATTTATTGAGTTTTAATTAAGTTATTGCCTAGGGTAAGAAAAGATTAGTACAGCCTAGTATTACATAGTTTATAAGATATAGACTCAGCGCCGCCGAGTAGTTTTTATTTAACAAAAGCTAGTTCTTTGACACTTAGAGAATAAAATAACACATGCTTTTAACGTTTTCTGTGAGAGATGGAATATTTCTTAGATGCTTTTCAGGAGAAAAAGCACTGAAACTAAAAAATACATTTCAAGTGGTCCTCACAACGAAAAGGTGTCGGTACGAAATGTTGAAGATTCCTCACTAAAGTCCAAGATAAAAGGGATCTTTTGACATTCGTCATTTCATAGTGTCTCTGCGCCACTCTGCAATGTTAGCAATCAGAAAAATCATAAGTCACAATCACAAAAATCATAATTCTAATGGAATTTCTTGAAGAAACAAGTTGATCTCGCGCTTCAAACTTTGAATCCTCTATCTCTAAACATCCTAGAATTTGTTTCAAACAGACAAATTCAAAAGTTGTGAAGAGAAGAGAAATTGAAGATAAAGTTAGGATGAGAATTTTGCAACGGTTACTTCCAAGAACTTTAAGTATAAATAGAAGACTGAAGCAAACGTTCAAACTTGGTGAACCACCTCGAATTTCTTAAGAGCTTAAATACGATAAAAATATTCCCACCATTCAGAAATTCCAAGTCAAGCATTCTAAGCAAACTCAAATCGATCAATTTGTTTGTAATAGAGAGAATCAAATATTAGATTTAATATTGTAAAAGGATTCAACGATTTTTATACGTTGAAATCCTTAGTTCGTATAATAATCAATTCAAATCTGATTGACAGTTTAAGAAGGGTACCTAAACTGTAGATGATAGGTAGTTAAAGAAAGGTACTTTTTGTAATAGTGTTTACCTGTTGTAAAGGCTTTACTGACTAAGGAAGGAAAAAAACACTAGTGGATTAAATCACGGAAAGGAATTAGGGGACTTGAGGTAGGCGTAGGGCCGAAATAGGATAAAATTTCAGGTATTAAAGTTTTTAACCTGTCACTTGTCTTTATAGTGTTTTCCTCATTCATATTTCTCTCTATTTATATCGCTAAACTTGAATAACCAATCCAAGCCAGCTACACTTAGCATAAAGTTACTCAGCATGCATCTAAAAAGTGAACTTGGAAAAAGAATTTCATAAAATGAAAAAGAACCAAGTAATTGCATTCACCCCTTCCCCTCTATTGTGTTATTTAAGCTATATCGGATCAACAAGTAGTATCAGAGTAAATGCTCAACTTTAAGATTCATCATCTTTGAGTTAAAGATCCCTATGGCTTATAATAACTTTTCTTTTAGCTTTGACCAGATTACACTCCTTAAAGAAGGAATATTTGTGACCAAGCCTCCACTCTTTAATGGCTAACACTATATGTTTTGGAAAAATCGCAATAAAAACTTTACCCAATCAAAAAGCATGCTAGCATGGCAAGTAATTGAGAATTGGAAGCGTGTCCTAGTTGATTTAGAAGATTATGATGATGCTGACCTAAGGCTTCTCAAAAAGAATATGGAATCCATTAATTACTTACATTATGAGCTAGATCTTACAAAGTTTAACAGGGTCTCGGGCTACGAGACACTGCAAGAAATCTGGAGAAAGTTGGATATCACCTATGAGGAGATTGATAAGATCAAGGAGTCTAAGATCAACCTCATGCTCAGATGGTATAAGCTGTTCCAGATGGGTGCTAGTGAGGGTACTCAATCCTTGAGTACAAGGTTCATTAATATCATTAATGAACTCAAGCGATTGGGCAAGGAGTTCACCGAAGAAGAGATGGTTAAGAAGATTCTCTGAGTTCTCATTGTTGAGTGGGATGCCAAAGAAGAGTGTAGTTGAAGAGGCTCATAATCTTAAGACCTACAACTTTGATGAGCTGATAGGAACCTTGCTGATTAAGGAGATGCCCTTGAGTAAATATAATGATGACTCCCAAAGGAGTAAAGGCAAGGACAAAGAGGGTAGAGCCATTATCTTGAAAGCTAACTTATCAAACGAATCCACCAGTAGTGATTCGGATGAGCATATGCCATTTCAAACAAGGCGATTTAAGAGTTTCATGAAGAAGGATGGGAAACTCCCCAACAAGAAATTTCCAAGAAAACTCAGCACCAGGGTGGAGTTAAGGAAAGACCAAGGAGCACAACAAAGATATCAAAATCTTTGGCTATGGTGAGAAGGGCCATATTCAATCATCATGTCCTAAATCCAAGAAAGATATATTCAAGAAGTGGTTCGCTAAGAAAAATGAGGTAGTTGCTACCACTTGGAGCTATCCAAAAGAGTCTTCATCATCTAATGAAGAAGCAACTGACTCCGCCAAACTCTACTTGATGGCGATTTAGAATGAAAGGGATGAAAATTTAGCATCTACTTCCCAGAGTAACTCATCTATTGCTGACTCTGAAGCTGAGCGTAATAAAGGTAAAAACTCTCAAACTGAGGTACATTATGAAATCCCTCTATTATAATAGAAGAATTTGCCCAGGTACTCTTTGATTTGATGAAGGTGACTAATAAGTCTAGCAAAAACATCAAAGAGCTAGTGAGGAGAAGTGAAGATCAAGAAGACAGAGTCTCTTCCTTATCACTTAATATCTACTTTCTTCAAGAAAAGCTGAATATAACGAATGTCAAACCACAAGCTCATTGAGCAATTAGATGTTGAGATAACAGCTTTAAAGGGGAAAGGAGCTCCTCCTCCAACCAACACTCTATCTTCGAGTAACCAAACTCGCAATTTCAAGAGGCAAAATTCCTCTAACAGGAAGATAATAAGCTAGCCAAAAGTAAAAGCGATTTGTTGCTTTTGTGGTAAAGCTAGACATGCCACAGTCTATATAGGTATAAAAATGGTTATTATGATTAGTATGATTGGTCTAATCGAAGCACTACTAACATGGGAGGACCAAGCTCGAAAGCATGAGTACCTAAGAAAATGTAACTTTTTTGCAAGTGAGCCTAAGATCCACTAATGACATTGGAATGTGGTATTTGGATAGCGGATGCCTTAGGCATATGATGGGAGATGAAATCAGTTCATCACATTGGAGCGTAAAAGGAATGGAAGTGTCATATTTGGAGATAGCTAAAAAGGGAAGATTATTGGATGTGGCACAGTCAATGTTTCTCCTTCACTTGAAGAGGTATCTCTAGCCAAAGGACTTAAGTTCAACTTGCTAAGCATAGGCCAGCTTTGTGACAAAGGCAGGAAGGTTACATTCCACTTAGCAAGTCACTCAGTTATTGACTGTAAGACTGACTCAACTATATTCTTTGCTCCTACAATTAATAATATGTATAAGATTAATTTATCTAGGGCTCCACTAATGTTTGTCTTGTATCTAAGGAGGATAATTTGTGACTTTCGCACAAAAGGTTGGGTCATATAAATATGAACATTTTGTCCAAACTAGCCAAAAAGCAATTAGTTATGGGTTTACCAAGTATCATCTTTGAGAAAGATAAACTTTGCTCAGCTTGCTAGCTTGGTAAGCCAGTTAAAAGTCATTTAGAAACAATCTAGTAACTAAGAGACCGTTGGAGCTCCTCCACCTAGATCTATGAGCATGGGCGGAAAAAGATTCTCATTGGTGGTTGTGGATGACTTCAGGAGATTCACTTAAGTAGTCTTATTGAGTAGTAAAAATGAAACCTTTAAATCTTTTGTCAAAATCAGTAATCAGATAATGAATTAACTATGAACTATAATCGGTAGAATTCATGTGATCATGGACGTGAATTCTAGAACTTTCATTTCGAAGAATTCTGTTCAGCGCATGGTATTGACCATAATTTTTCTGCTCCTTATACCCCTCAACAAAATGGGATTGTAGAAACGAAGAACAAAACAATGGTTAAAAGGGCCTGATCCATGTTGAGTGATAACAATCTATTAAAGTACTTATGGGAAGAAACTGTTAACGTAGCCTGTTATATCTTAAATTGAGTTTTAATTCACCCAATTCTTGATAAGACACCCTATGAGCTTTGGCAAGGGTGCGAGCTTAAGATTGGTCATATCAGATAAATTGACTGTAGGTGCTTCGTTCTAAACACCAAGGAGGAACTAGGAAAGTTTTATCCAAAGGCTGATTAAGATATCTTTCTGGGTTACTCAACTAACAGCAGAGCATATAGAATATATGTCAAGGGAATCAGACTTATTAGAGGAGTATATGCATGTAGATTTTGATGAAACTAACAATGCAGATAGATGATCATTTGATGAAGACGAAGTAGTAAACTAGTAAGAAAATCAACTCATCATGCCACTCTCTGTTCTTCCTAACCCAGCACAAAAACCTGAAGCTAAGGAAGTTAAAGCTAATGAAGATCTTTCCATAAACTTCAACGAAGAAGAAGATCAAGCTCAACCTCAAAAACCTAGCACAGAGACTCCCATTATAGATTTGAGTCTTCCAAGAGAGAGTAGGAGTCATCGCAATCACCCTCTCGATAGTATTGCTAATGATGTTCATAATCCAGTGTTGACGCGAGGACAACTCAGTAGAATATTGAGCCATCCAGCTTTCATCTCATTGATTGAATCCAAGATGTTCGAAGATGCAGAAGGAGATTATTATTGGATGATCATGATGCAAGAGGAGCTGGATACGTTCAAGCACAACTGTTATGGATTGGGAAACAACTAGAGGATTATGGTATAAAGTCAAAATGCCTTGAAGTTATTTGTGATAACAAAAGTGTAATTGACTATCCAAGAATCTAGTTCAACATGGCGGGATGAAGCATGTCAATATAAGAAATCACTTCATAAGAGATCATGTTCCAAGGGGAGATGTCAAGTTAGAATATGTTCATTCAAAAGAACAATGAGCTGACATATTCACCAAACCATTGGCCAAGGAGCAGTTCAATGTTATAAGATAGCTTATTGGAATGGTGAACCCCATGTGAAGAAAATTCAAGAAAAATTGGCTAAGTGTTGAAAATTAAGTCTCAACTCAACCGAATGAGGTAACAAGTATTTAACATTGTCGATTCTTTAATGTAACGCTATGAGATTCAATTTGTGGTTAAAACTCAAAAAACACTTTATACAAAGGGCATTTTTTAAATTGGAACCGTCTGAAAAAAAAAAAAACTCACCGTTTAACTATGTTGGTTAAATCATTGTTAATCTCAGAGTTCATTTTAATCTTGTATTATGCGAGCGCCACGTATCACTGCAAGTTGAAAGTGCATATAAAAGAGGCAACATGCTGGAGAGAGAAGGTTACCTAAAATTTTGAAATCTCAATCATTTTTTCAAAGGACCCTAAATTTCTCTCATCTCTCAAACTCTCTCAACTAAAACTGGCAAACACAAGAAAGAACCTCAAGCTTCAAGGTGAATCCTAGAAGAAAATGATTGTTCATATTGATGGCTCTGTGGAGAAATCATTTTCCCCATGGAACCGTCTTCACCAAGGTTGATTGGCTAGAAAATTAGGATTTTCACCTACTTAATTTGTACGGAGCTGGTTGTAACTCTCCTCAATATGCCACTAAAGGAAGGGTATAAAGTGGTAAAGAACTAGAGACAAAGACCAAGTAGCTATCCCAAAAGATTGGGAACTCCCTACGGATTACGGATCTAGAGAGATATCCACCTCAAAGATGAGCAGGGAAGCTTGTCATGAGCTACTAGTGAAGATTATCCCACCAAAACAGGATCTTTGAGCAGTTGCACCTACTTTGAGTAGTGTGTGGTCAACCATATGGTAGAAGGCAAGAAACTTAATTGGTCAGTGATGATTCTACATCTCTTAACAAAAGTTACAATAGTATACCATTACGGTTATATGATCACTACCTCATGAAGGCTATGCAAATGGATGTGTCTTCAGTCATTGATGACCCTAGAGAAATGGTGGTTCCAGTGAAGAAGACTCTTCATATGCCTCACTTCAGTCGGTTGAAGAATAACAGGTTCATACTCGTTACACCAAGGTCCAAGACTTGAAGCTGAAGAAGGCCAAGATAGAACCCACAATGTTCCCTAAAAACGTGCTCAAGGAAGATGGGGACACGTTTGAGGTAGAATTTGAAGGGTCCAACAAAGAGACCACTGAGGATGTCCCTTAGACTACTCAGCTAGAGCAAATTCCACCAACCGCTACTACCTCATCAAAGGTTTGATCGTAAATGGGCTAGAGCTAGCCCAGCAAAACCAAGGGCAAGAAATATGCCTGCCCGGCCTTAAGCCAAGCCAAGAAACAAAATGAAGCTAAAAAATCATGCTCAGAGGGAAGTTGAGGTAAAACAAAAGGTTGAAGACGAAGAAGATGTCAGAGAGCTAGAAGAAACTCTTCGCAAAAGAAAGCGTAAGCTTGAGGTAGTTGAAGATGACATAGGTCAAGGGATCTCTAAGAAAGGCTTATAGAACCCTGAAACCAGTAACTTTAAAGCTGTTACCCGTATGGAGGAAATTCTTTCCAAAGAAAGGGGCACTCAGCGCAAGCGCTTTGCCACCACTCACCCAACTAAGAAAAAAATCCAAGTGGTGAGTAGTGATGAGGATGCTGATGAAGTGGAGATCATCAATCAAGAAGAACCTTCTCTTCCTGAATTTAGCATCCCAATCCAACTTCCCACTCAGACTGAGTCTCTTCCTACTCAAGATGAGTTACCTGAGGCTAATCCATCCTTGAGACAATCAGCCAACCCCCAAGTACCGATAAATCCTACCCCTATTTCCTCTGTAAATCCTATCCCTTCTTCTCCTGTAAATTCTGAAATCCCTCAGCCTGCAAATTCTCAAATTCCTACCTCTCTTGTAAATTCTCCTACTCATATACCAGAAACTGTAAATTTCCCAGTTTATACCCCTTCTTCTCAAAACCATTCTCAACAAACTACCCTCATTCTTCACATTCTCCAATTACTCAAACATCTATCATTCTTTCCCCTGTAAAATCTAAACCAATCTCCACTTCTTCAAATGTACAAACCTCTGATCCTATTCCTCTTCCACCCCTCTAATCCCTTTGATTAGAGAAGTTCTTGAAGTGAGAACTATGCTCAACAAGGAAAAGCAAATGAGGTTACTAAGGTAAATTTTATAGCCAATGAAGAAACTCCCTCTAGCAAGCTAGTTAGTTGATTAAGCCATCTTGGCTTCGATTAGGGTGTTGGCAAGAAAGAAATTCGCAACTCTCAAAACTGACACTGAGTTGGATGGAATAGTAAGCCACGTGCTACTGTCTCAAGAATTGATAGGCTTATCCGTAAGGTCGAAGGTAAAGCTTTTGGAGTTTGATGCACATTCAAATATTCCCCCTAAATCAGTCTACTACCAAGACCTCGAGAAGATTCAAGGAAGCTTGTACATAATTTATAACCATTTGGTGAAGGAAAGAGCAAAAAGCCTTGTGGACAAGATGGCATTGATCTTAATCGGACTTTCTGACTCTACAGCTCAACTCAACGCAGCTCTCTCCTCTACCCCACGTCTACTGTTATCGCTAACGCATTAGTAGTAAAGATGAAGGGTAGTATAAAAGCTGCTGCAATGAAACTGAGTAGCTTGAATGCCACACTAGCAACTCAAGCTACACAACTTCAAAAGAGGAGCACTGACCCCAAAATAGGCAATATATATAAGGAAGTCACTGTAACAAAAGACCTTGAATATAGCATGTGTAAGTTGATGGAAAGTATGTCCAGGATGATGGTAAGCAATGATAGGAAAGTTTATAGGGTGATTATGACCATTGATGAGACTGCGAAGAAAGTGGAGAAACCTATGCTCTACCTGGATGAGCTTGAAGAGAAGTTTGACTCAGCTTGCAAAGTGATCAATGATAATACTAATAACTCAGTGAAGAATGCATAGAAAGCTCTCCTAGATGCGATGGGCAAACTTTTTCCAAAGCTAACTGAGGTTTTAGACCTACAAAATGGTCTCTCTAAGGAACTTAATGATAAACAAATACTATCCCTAAAGGGAAAATTGCAGCTAGAGCAAGAGATCTCTCTAACCATCATAGCAAAGCAAGAGGATTTCGAAGCTACTATCGACTCTTTTAATCTGTGCTTGGATCAAATTGTGAAAGGCCAGATAACAAAAGGGGAGCAAGTAGTGAAAGATGTAATAAGAACCGCACAATAATATAGACATTCTCTTTCAAGAAGGCCTCAACGTCCTCAACAGAACTAGCCTCAGCAATAACATTAATAACACCATCAAAGCAGCTATCCAAAAACCAACTAACAATCTTTTATTCAATCTAGTAGATAGTTGTAGTCTAGCATAGGCAAACTTGTAATAGGGCTTAAAATGTAATCACTTAGTGTAGAACACAATTTGTGTACTGTCTAAGTTTTGATATTAATAAAAATTCAAGTTTGTTCTATCATCAAGTTAAGAGCTCCTTAAACTTATATATGTTGTTTATCTGTTCTTTGTGCTTACAAACTATTGCAAGAATTAACAAAGAGACCAACCTCAAGGAAAGTCTAAAGTAAGACAAAGTCCCAAATCGAATAAAATTCCTCTATGTATGGGGGAGTTAAGCTAATTGAAGAGAATTAACTCAATATGGGGGAGTCCACACTATCTAAGGAGTTCACTCAGCTTAGGGGAGTCTTACATCATCTATCTTTAAACAATTTATTCAATTAATCTCTTCTACTAACTAGTTTGTAATCTGTTCCAAAATGGGGGAGATTGTTGAACCAAAGGTAATGTTACTTCACAGTACATAGAATGTTTTAGAAATAACAATCTGTCTAGGATAGTGAAATTGATTGAGTACTAAGTAGACTCGTAATTAAACAAGTTTACTTGAGTTTGTTTAAGGGAAAGCAACTCAGTTTATTGAGTTTTAATTAAGTTATAACTTAGAGTAAGAAAAGCTGAGTACAGCCTAGTATTACATAGTTTATAAGATATAGAGTGCAGCAGAGTAGTTTTTATTTATTAGAAGCTGAGTTCTTTGACACTTAGAGAATAAAATGATAAATATGCTTTTAACTCTGTTTGTGAGAGATAAAATAATTTTTTATTCTTTTCAGGAGATAAAGCTCTAAAATTAAAAAAAGATATTTCAAGTGGTCCTCTCAACAAAAAGGTGTTAGTATGGAATGTTGGAGACTCCTCGCTAAAGTCCATGACAAAAGGGATCTTCTGACATGTGTCATTTTGTAGTGTCTCTACACCACTCTGCAACATCAGCAATTTGACAAATCACAAGTCTCCACATTTCATCTCACACGTCTCTGTATTACAATGGAATTTCTTGAAGAAATGAGTTTTTGGTGCATTAAGATTAACTGATTAATATCGCACTTCAATGTTTGAATTCTTTGTCTCTAAACGTCTTAGAATTTGTTTCAAATGGACAAATTCAAAAGCTGTGAAGAGAAGAGAAATTGAAGATAAAGTTAGGATGAGATGTTTGCAACGGTTACTTCCAAGAACATCAAGTATAAATAGAAGACTAAAGCAAATGTTCAAACTTGGTGAATCACCTCGAATTCTTAAGAACTTAAATAATGTAAAAATATTCCCAGCATTATGAAATTCCAAATCAAGCATTCTAAGCAAACACAAATCGATCAATCTTATCATAATAGAGTGAATCAAATCTTAGATTTAACATTGAAAAGGATTCAAAGATTTTTATAAGTTGAAATTCTTAGTTCATATTTTCTATTCAAATCAGAGTGACGGTTTAGGAAGGGTACCTAAATTGTAGATTAAGAGGTAGTTACAAAGAAAGGTACTATCTGTAATAGTTTCTGCTCGCTGTAAAGGCTTCTCTACCTATAGAAGGAAAGAAACACTAGTGGATTAAAGCTCAGAAAGGAATCTAGGGGCTGGAGGTAGGCTCGGGGTAGAACTAGGTTAAAATTTCAGGTATTAAAGATTTTAACCTTTGTCTCTTGTCTTTATAGTGTTTGCTCATTCATCATTCTCTCTATTTATATCGCTATACTTGAAAACCCAATCTAAGCTTAGTAAAGTACTCAATTGCAGTTGAAGATAAACTAAGTCAGCGAAGTTGAGTAGTTTATAGTTTTTAGACCTGCACTTAGCAAAGAGTTACTCAGCACGTATCTAAAAACTGAACTTCGAAAAAGAATTTCGTAAAACTAAAAAGAACCAAGTAATTGCATTCACCCCTGCTCTACTTTGTTATTAAGCTATGTCGGACCAACATGAATCATCACTGGTTGATTCATCAAATGAGTCAACCTTCAGGACAATGGCTCTGCCCTCTTTCTCCTTGCCCTTACTCCTTTTGGAGTCATCACTATATATCTTCAGGGATATCTCTTGTGTCACAAAGGTGCCTATCAGCTCATCATAGCTGTAGGTCTTCAAATCATGAGTCTCCTCGATAGGGCTCTTCTTTGCATCCCACTCAATAGTGAGAATTCTAAGGATCTTCTTCACTATCTCCTCCTCGAAGAATTCCTTGCCTAGCCTCTTCAGTTCATTAATGATATAATAAACTTGGTATTCATGGATTGAATACCCTCGCTCGCCAATCAGGAAAAGCTCATATTTGCGAAGCATAAGATTAATCTTTAACTCCTTGACTTTGTTTATCCCCTCATAGGCGACTTCCAAATTTTTCCATATCTCTTGCACCATCTCGCATCTAGATACTCTTTTTTAAACTTTGTAAGATCTAGCACATAATGTAAGTAATTGATGTCTATCGTGTTCTCTATGAGAAGCCTTAGGTCAGCAGGATCATCATAGTCTTCTAGGTTAATTGGAACACATTCCCCATTTCGCACAATAGTGGAATTCTGGGTCCTAACTCTATTGCTAGCCATACCTCCATGCTTTGGGATTGAATGAAGTTTTTCATGCGATTTTTCCAAAACATGTAGTGCTAGTCATTAAATATGGGGCCTAGTTAAAGACATTACTTCTTTAAGGTGTGTAGTCTGCCTAGAGCTAAATTGTAATTATTAAAAGCCATTCGGATCTTTTACTCCTAGATAGTGAGTCTTAAAGATGAGCACTAGCTCTGATACCACTAGTTGATTTGCTTTAACTTTAATAATCGTGTAGAGGGGGTGATGCATAATTACTTGGTACTTTATAGATTTAAAAAATTTAAACCAAGTTGTTTTTAGATGTGTGGTTAGCGACTTATAACGAATGCACTCTAGTCTAAAAATAATAAACTACTCACCTTTGTTGACTTAGTTTACCTTCAAACTGTGCTAACTAATCTTACTCAGCTCATATTAGTTTTCAAGCAATTTATATAAAAAAAGAGAGATAATGTATCAAGCACAAGCACTAATAAAGGCAATAAAGGGTTAAGGAAAGAGTAATCTTACTCACCTCAGATTTATCCTAGCTCAGCCCCAAGCCTACCTCTAGTCCCCGGATTCCTTTCTTAGATATAATCCTCTAGTGATTTCTTTCCTTCAATAGGTGGAGAAGCCTTTACAGCGGGTAGATAACTTATAAAAAGTACCCTCCTTTCTAGCTACCACTCAATACTTAGTTTTAGGTACCCTTCCTAAAACTGACTCACACATATTTTATAGAAAGTTTAGAAACAAAGGATTTCGACTTATAAAAAATATAAAATCCTTTTCCAATGTTTAAGCTTAGCTAAGACTCTAAGCTAATATGGTTTCTCTATTACAAATAGATGGAAAATTGAATGTTTGCTTTTGATTGCTTGAAATGGAATTTCTGAAAGCTTGGATTACTTCAACAATATTTTAGCTCTTAAAAGAATTCAAGGTGATTCACCAAGTTTGAACATCTGCTTCTATCATTTATTTATAGTTGAGAATGCTGGAAGTAGCCATTGCAAACTTCTTATCTTAACTTGTTTTTCCAAATCTCTTCTCTTTATAGCTTTCAAATCTACCCATTTAAAACATATTCTAAGATGTTTATAGACAACAATTTCGAACTTTGAAGCGCGAGATTAAACCTTAATCTTTGATGCATCAAAAACTCTTTTCTTCAAGAAAACCTATTTGAGAGAGGAGCGCGCGAGATGCAATGTGTAAGCTTGTAGTTGGTTAACTTGTTGACGTTGCAGAGTTGAGCGGAGACAATGAAAAATGACGCATGTCAGAAGATGCTTTTTTACCTTTGATGTTCGTGAGGAATCTCCAACATTCCGTACTGACACGTATTGGTTGTGAGGAGTACAGGAATATCTGTTTTGATTTTAGCGCCTTTTACTTGAGAAGAATCAAATGGATATTCTATGTTCACAAATTACGTTGAAAGCACAGGTGTCTTAATATCCTAAGTCTTTGAGAAATACTCAGTATTTTACTGAATAAAAGGTACTCAGCACATGCTGAGTTATATCGCATAAACAATAAGTTCACAATTTTTCCTACTCTAAGTCATAACTTAATTATAACTCAGAAAATTGAGTTGTTTTCCTCTAAACAAACTCAAGTAAAACTTACCTAATTAAGAGTTTACTTAGTACATAATTAATTTCACTATCCTAATCAGTTAGTTATTTCCAAAATGTTAAGTATTATTAACTTGGGTTCAACAAAATACTTTAAAGGTGGTTGCTTGTATGTGATTAAAACTCAAATAATGATGAAGTAGGTAATTCATCCGGATCCAAATCTCTTTACTATGATGCGGTTAAGGCTAAATGATCTAATCTGTACCGAATTTCGTAGAAGAGCTCATCTGGGTGGCTACTCCGTAACATCATAGGTGAGGTTTTGTCCTTTAGTCTTTAAAAAACTTTTTTTCAAATTTTTTAAAACCCCTACGCCCCATGTCACGGGGTCGGCGCCTTGTAGTGACCGCGCTGGTAAAACATCGTCCGCTCACACCTGGTCTCTATCTCATCATTGAGGCAGCCTCTCTCCATGATAAAAAAAAAGCTTTGCAAGAAAGACAATATCAACATACATACATTTTCACACAACCATGCAATAAAAAACCATTAATGCACATCCATACTAAGACTCACTCATGCATATATACGTGCATATATAAAATGTTTTGCAGGTGCATACCATAGCCATGGAATCCTATGCCATCAGTAAATCTCTGATGGAGAAACACTTGTGGGCTATCCTCCTCACCTTAAGTAAAAGTTAGTCTCTATCTCCCAGCAAAGCACTCTCTTTGTAGATCTTGGGGTCGAGGGCTCTTTAACAGGAGTCTCTCTAACTGGAGGCTTAGGAGAAATCACCTCACTCTCTACTCTCACTCGGTTATTCTTCACTGAAGGTCTCTCGCAGGTACTCCTCTCCTCAACCAGTGCCCGCCTCTTGCTCTAGAGAGAATGCAAGATGAGCATGGAGCACGATAATAAGCTAACAAGTGTTAATGAAAAGTCAAAGATAAAAGGTAAAGATTGTTACCTTGCAAAAAAAGCAATATCGCTCGTAGTCGAGAGAAGCAGGCTGAGTTGGAGCTACGCCCAACAACACTAGGTCGAACATTCATGTCCAAAGGTGGGCTGCTGCGAGCAGATCCAAGGGCAATAGGTGCTAAGGCATCCCCCATATCCGTATCATCGTTAACACAGTTTAGAGAGTCGTCCAGGTTATCCCCATCGCTCCCAACACTTGGGTCATCTGCTATCTTTTTAATTCACGAGGATCGTCAACCCTCTTCTAGTAGTGGTACATTGGAAGGAGCTGCATCATAAATGTCCAATAATCCTTGCCAAGTAAAGCCACCCACGGCTCACCTCCATCAACAACAATTCAAAGTTGGCCGATGGCATCAAATGCGGCCAAAAGACCCCCATAGGCACTCTTGACGGTACACATCTCTTCACCATCCTACTAGTCCTCTACCTCCAAATGCGCTCCTCGAAAAACCACTCTTGAGTGTAGGGGCAAACCAAAATAAGCCTGTAGTAATTAACTCAATATGTAGCTCGGAGAAAATCTACCCGGTTGGTCATAGCCTCTCAGGTCTCTAGCTGCGATATGGTTAGATTCATAAATGCAAGCATATACCAATAAAGTCATTATCCTAAGATCTAAGATAAAGCTTGAGTATTGAAATGAAAAAGAATGGAAGAAGAGCATGCCTAACTACGGCGAACATGGTGAAGGTACTCTCTATACCTAGACGGGCCATCCTCCCTGATCCTTCCATAGCTACATCCACTACAAGATAAAGTGGGCCCGACTCTCTCATCTCCCAATACCTCTAGAGGGGGAATAACTCTATGCTCAAAATCCCATAAATGCAAATGACAAGCAAACAGTGTTAGTCTAAGGGGAATGAATAAAAAATGAGTAATGTGATTAATGTCAATAAAATGTGCTCATCATAATCCAAAGAGGGCTAGCCTTCAACTTCTTCATCGGGTGGCAAGCACAGCAATCCAGTCTGTAGTAATTCTTCCTCAAAATGGCCCTAGGCCAATTCCACCTAAAACTGTCATCCAAGTAAGCCAAAACGGGAAAGATGCAATAATTGAGTGCACAGTCATATCTTAGAAAGAAGATAGTGGTCAAAAGAACAGCTATGAAAGAACGCACAAACTATCGAACCTGTGTCACCGTAACTTCTGTAGTCATTGACCAATGACTCACTACGCAACTATAAAACATCCTGCCATCAATAGGATGCACTCCTAATAAGCTCTCTATGTGATCCAACATGACCATCTCCAGAATAAATGAGGCTATAAATTAATCAAATCTCAAAGTCTTCCTCGTCCATCTCAAACCCTTCATAGCCACAATGTTAGAAGGAGTAATGGTCAACTCCCCTATCGGCAAATGGAACATACGAGTTGCCTCACTCCATCTCTCAATGAACTCTCTTAAGGCATTAAAAATCATGGGCTTCCTGAAAATAGGCAAAGTGGCTGATCAAAGGACCGAATCTCATAGCCCAAATGGCGTCCACTAGCATATAGTCATGTCTCGCCTCGGCGTTGACTCGCATCCTAGCCCACCACTTGGCGCAACAACTAAGAACACCAATAGTCATATAGTCCTAGGGCTCCAATCACGTGAAGCGAGCAATTGTAGATAAGTTTTATGCATATCATTAGTAAGCTAAAATAAATATTGGCACAATGGTTAGCAAGTAAATAATTAAAACTTTGTAAATATGTCTAACTTGGCGTAGGACATCATTTTATGAAATCTTTACAAAAAAAATAAACATAGCAATCAAATGAAATAAAAAAAATTTGCATGTCAAATAAGATAGTGCATCATAAAAAATTGTATATACATGCATTTGAATAAAATATGACATTCATCATTTTAAAAGGAGGTTAATTAATTAAAAAAAGGTAACTAATAAATCAAACAAATATATAAGTCACATAATTAATTCGTTATTATTTAATTAAAAAATTGCCGGGTTAAAAAGCCGTCAGGGGATCTCCCTGGCTTAGCGGCGGTCTATATTGCAAACAATAGACCACCGCCAGTCCCATTTAATCATACCAGACTGCCGCCGGCATTGGCAGATTGACGGTCCAGCTAGCAGCCCCGCCGCCAAGCCTCCTTAGGTCGGTGCTGGGTTTGATCTCGGCTGTAGTCTAAAGGGCATGCTCCGATCCTCTATTGTTGATTTTTTTTCCAACCCAAATCACCATCAAAAAATGCCTCAACGCATCGAAATCAATTAGCATTCATCTATAACCTACTTACATGAATTTTTCATTCATAATTTTTCCTAACTTTAATTTTTTAATCAAGGCACAAATTCAAGTAAATCACAAAATCGAACAAATAACTAACAAATTTCTGGCTTACTTGACATTGGGAAGCATGCCTAGCGGGATCAATGATCAAAGCGGTCCTTGAATCGGGCAAATAGCTGAGAAATTTCTCCATCGCTAAAGCCCATTAACTTTCCAAGCGGCAAACCCCGAAACCCATGCTCTCCTTCCTCGAGTTTGGCCTCGAACTTGCGGCGTCCTCAAGCTTTGTTAAACATTTTTTGATGAAAAAATGGGGAAGAAATTTGTTTTGTTTAGAGAAAAGGAAGACATTTTGAATTTTGAATAAAAAGGGAAAGTGTATAGAGAGATGAGGGAAAGGCTTTTTTACAGGCTCCCATTTTTTCGATGCCCCACCTCTCTACCACACTGCCACCGAGCATCAAGACCGGTGCATAGTTCGCTAGATCGGTGCCGGAATCTATCATGCCACCGCCGAACATACAAGCCGCCGGCATTTCTCTCCCCCTTCGACACTACTGCTGGTGTGTTCACCCAATTAAAATCCATTCCCGACATTTTTCATGATAAAAAAATACCAAAATTAATTTCTTTTAAATAAATTCATCACAAATAAATTATCCTAATTAAATAAAAACCATTCAAGAGGAATTTTATCCTCTTTGAATTCTTCTTTCTTTTTATCCCCATTCAAAACACCCAAACTTCACCTAAACCTTATCAAAAAAATTTCATATTAAATCAATGTCTTCGAGGAGAAAATTCAACTTCTTCGAGCGCCTCTGCAAAATTTCAAACAAAGCCGAATTTCTTCTACTATATTGATTGCTTTATTATTTTATGCACGTTCTAACTCTTAATTGAAGCGGTAAAATATTTTGTTTCCAATACGTTAATCAGAGAGTTAAAACATGTTCACCTACATTGCTAGCTCAAAAATACTTTTATTGCATACAGGTTTCCAAACCTTATCAAATTACATTCCAAGGTTACAACTATGCGCTTTATTCTTAGAAGTCAACCTCGTCAAAGTTCTCATGGTGTACTTTCTCACCTAAAGGTCAATGGAAACAACCTAATTACTCTTCTAAGGTTACAACTAGGCACTTTAATCATAGAAGTCAACCTCTTTGAAAGTTTTGAATGATGTACTTTCTCACCTAAAGGTCAACAAAGACAACTTATTTTCCAAGATAACAACTGGGTGCTTTAACCCTAGGAGTTAATTTTGTCAAAGTTTCAAAAGGTGCACTTTCTTAACTCAAGGTCAACTTCTTCAAGTCATAACCGCCCATGTATAATTTCTATCCCTTGCTTTTTTGTTTGACCACTCTAACCTATGTTAGCAGTGATCTCAGGAGAGGCAGCCCGTGAGCACAAAATTCTTGGTCCCTCTCACGAAATGATGATGAAAGTTTATATTTATACTACTCTCCAAGCTTTTGCAGATATACATTTATGTTAAGATGATGTCAAGAGAAGTTCTCTCGACCCTCTTAACCTTTCCTTCATGCTACAATATTTATTTTAAGCTATATATATTTTATTTGAGAGTTTTTTTTTTCTTTTACCTTTGTTAGAAAATAATACAAGTGTTTTTAGTATTCAAAAGCCACTTTCTCTTCATATTGGAATATTTTAAAATACATAAAAAAAATATTAAAGTCAAATTATATATGATAGAATATTAAAATAAAATACAAAAAGATCAAAAAATAGCTTACCCCTCTAGTTTACCTTCGCTGGGATCTTGAGGGGTGTTCCGAGCTCGACGCCTCTCCTATTAGTTCGGTGCCCCTGTATACCAAATCAGCACCAGTCTAGTGTGGCCGACACTAGTCCTCTTTGCTAGGCCGCAACTGGTACACTAGAGAAGCACAGGGTAAAAATTGTTTTTACTCCTTTTATCCGATTTTCCTTTTTTAACCCTGCTTTTTGGTCAACCTTAAATGGTATAAAAGCCAAGAAAAGAGGAGAGAGATGAGGACACATCATTTTACCATTTTTTAGTTGAGAATATTTTTTTGTGAGAGAAAAGAGAAACTTGGTGAAAATGTTGAAAAAAAAACTTCAAGAATCCCTTTCTTCTCAATTTTTCTTTGATTTTCTCAACTAAAATTTTTTTTTGGATCTTCACAACATGGGTAGATCTCTAAATTTCCTTTCCACAAAACCTAAAATCACTTAAAAAAAACTACACTTTTTTTATTTTATTTGATTGTTTGGCATTTATTCAAGTTTTTCTTCATTTCTTAACCAAATCAATAAAAAAGGCTTGGGGAACTTCTCTTAAGGCATTTCTCTCTCCAAAATTTGTGGGATCACATCGAAGGGGTAAGATTTTGAGTTCTTAGAGACTTTGGGCTTGTGATTCAGTATTTATTTGGTGTTTTATGTTGGTTTTGTTGGTGAAAAAAGTTTTTTAACCCGATGTCCCTCTAGTTAGACCGGTGCCCTTGTAGTTAAACATATGCCCCTGTAGTTGGACCGACGCCCCTGTAAATATTAGAGGGGTGTCAAAGCAACTACAAAGTCATCGGAAAAACTATAACGGTGCCTCTCTAATTAGACTGACCTCAGTTTAAAAATCTCTTTTTCATTATCTTGTGCAAGAAACAAAAGGTTTTGGAAAATTAAGCATCCCATCCTCGGGGCCTTTATGTCGGGTCAATGCCCCTGTAAAAGCTAAGCAACCCTTGGGGAGGCTAGATCGGTACCAATTCTCCGATTCCCAACAAGGCTACCACCGAGATACCTAGAGGGGCGATGGTCTGCCTTTAAGATAAACCTTTCTTTTAATAGTTTTTTGCTTAGATTTCATATTTTCGAACCGTTTTAGAGTCCCCCAATGACAAGATTACATATTCCACCGTATTTATATCATGTTGCATCTTAAAATAATTATGATAGCAAGAATTAAGTCTAAAATGAACCTTTTTTTGCAAGAAAATCGCTTTGAAACTCGCATTTCCACTTTTAAAAATCAATCAAAGCGCGACGCTTTTTATTTTCACCCTAATCTAACTTATACATATCTAAATGAGTATTTTATGATATACTAACCCCTATTCGTAGTGTGCTATATAATTGTGCTAAGCCTTTGTGGATGCAAGTAGTTTTAGGCTAGATGTATACTAGGTTCATTTTCCTTCGGGTATTGTAATTTGTAAAGATAAATGTATTTATAGTTCAAATGTATTTAGGACCTCTTGTATACCCAAATATGTATTTTTTATCCCTACCCATTTAGGTTAGAAGCCTCTTACTCTATTTTATTATCTCTACGTGTTTATTTGCCGCACTTATATATTTATAACTTTTTTCGTATGTGAATGTTATAAATAGCTAAACATGAATCGAAAATGACTAGAAAATCATTGAAATATTTTAAAGGTAGTGACATGCATGTAATTCTAACTCAAATAACGATGAAGTAGGTAACTCATCTAGACCTGAATCTCTAACTATGGTGCGATTTAGGATTAATGGATCTAGGTTGTACTGAATTTCCCAAAAAAGCTTATTTAGATGGAGAATCTGTAACATAAGCTAGGGATTTAGACCTTGAGTCTTCTAAATCATTATTTTCTCATTCTTGAAGACCCCCACACCCCATCTCACTAGGCTGGCACCTCGCAGCAATTGCACGGGTCTGAAATGTCGTCAAATCACACCATGGTATGTAGACATGTAAGATTCTTGCCAGAAGGACAATAGCACGAAAAAGAATATCAGTCTGATTATACCACCTTGAGAAGATTAGTTATTCAATTCAGATTAATCGATGAGGTTTTGTTCAAAAGGGCAAGTAATGGTTTGCTTCTTAAATGTTTAAATGAAGAATAAGCTACCCGGGTTACGAGAAAATTACACATAGTAGACTACGGACCACATATGAATGGAATAGCCTTAACCAAGAAGATCTACTTTTGGACCATTATGATAGCAGATTATGTAGAGGAGGTAAAGAAGTACCACCAATGTCAAATTCATGGAGAAATCTCGCATTTACTACCTCTCGAACTCCAAAATTTATCTACTCCTTGTCCATTATCGATGTGGGGGATAGATTTAATTGGTGGGATTCAACCATCAACTATAAATGGGCATAGATACATCATGGTGGCCATAAATTACTTCTCTAAGTGGGTTGAGGCTGAATCATACACCAACACTACCGCCAAGAAGATGGCCAAGTTCATAGAGCGCTAAGTTTTTGCTCGATATGGGATTTCTCACCACATTGTCAATGATAATGTGGTTCATTTCCAAGTCGAAACGATAGAATTAATTGAGAAATATGGGATTGAGCATCATAGATCATCTCCGTATAGAGAATAAGCGAATGGTGCAGTTGAAGCAACCAACAAAGCCATCAAGAAAATTTTATCTAAAATGGTTATCACTTATAGAGATTAGGCTGACATGCTACATTTTGTAGTTTAGGGGCATAGAGTGAGCATTCGTACCCTGACAAATCAAACTCTTTTCTCTTTGTATATGGAATGGAAATTCGTATTAGTAGAAATAAAAGTCAGATTGCTAAGGGTCGCTTTGAAAGCATAGTTGAGGGAAATTTATTGGGCCTAATCTAGATTAGAGTAGTTAAATATGGTAGATGAAGCAAAGTTGAAAGGTTTGAATCATTTGCAAATATATAAGCAACGCATGATCAACGCCTACAATAGTCAAGTCAAACATCAGAAAGAAATGTTCAAGGAAGGTGACTTAGCACTCGAATAATTAAAGTATGCCAACATCAATGCAAGGGGGTAAGTTTTGACCTAATCGGGAAGGTCTGTTTGTAAGCAAGAAAGTCCTAAGCAAAGGAGGTGTCAAGATGATGGACATGGATGGCAACGAGTTAAAAGCCCTTTAAATCAATACGAAATCAAGTGCTACCACGTGTAAATAAAAAAAATTAAATGAAAAAAATTAAAGGCCTGCCGATTTGAAAACACGAAAAAGGCTGATTAGACAAAAGTTAGGGCACTTATTAGTTCGAAAACTTGAAAGTCGAACTGGTAAAAAATAAAGGCTACATAAAATATGTCAGGCCTATGTTAGGGGTTCGAGAAAAAGTAAATACTAAACAGCTAAACTCTAAATAAATACTTAGAAATGAGAGACATTTTGGTTGAAATTGTTACAAAACAATTGTAATTGAGTTAAAGTCTTTAATACAATTATCATTCTTGCTGAAACTTATTTGTATTCGATTATAAATGTGTGTTTACATGAAAGTATCTGACTCGCAAGTATGTGAATGCTTTCTTTTTTTATGCCTCATTTTTATTTCATGTGCTAGCTAATAAAATAACAAAAAAGCAATAAAAACTCAAAATGTTGAAATAATTGAGGTCTATGAAAAAGCCGAGACCTTTTGGGGTTTTCAAATTTACTAGACTTTCATTGAGATAAATAGTACCTGCAGTAGTGTGAAATGATCCTCGACCAGGTTTGGATCACTTGATACAACATCAAGATGAATGAGGATCTCAACCAAAGCAAAAGCATCAAGAGAAGCTCTATTGGCCATCTTTGAGACAAGAGAGACAAAGCAAAAAGGAGCCACATTTGGGCCCAAACCACAAACATACTCACTCAAGATCAGTATAGCAAGCATGGAAGATGGAGTAGCATGATCTCTAGGGGCATCTTGATGCCACTCTAACACCTTGTCTAAGCAAAAATCAAGTGATTCTAGTGCATGCAAGAGAAACTGATAAACCAAGTCAAGGTTGAAAGTCCTCTTCAAATTGCTAACTAAACCAAAGGTACAAGAAGGAATGGCTATCTTCACTCCTTGAGGACAGGAGATATTTAGAATGATACTAAATTTCTCAAACATCGGACATAACTCTACAGTGGCAAAGCAAAACACCCAATCAATCTGATCCCAAAGTGAGAAAATCGATTGAAGAACGGAAGAACTAACCGAGTCATCAATGAAATACCTCATGTTCCATAGTCTAAGAGGCTTCAAATGGCTCCAATATTGATCCCCTATATGCTTCAAGAAGTAACTTAATTTAACTTTGTAGAAAGCCATGACAAAAAAGAAGCAAAATGCAAAAACAACTAACATATGTCTTTGATTGCGGTGGGGAGGCTACGAAGGCGATACCGGGTTCGACTATAGGATACTGGGATCGTTTCGATATCGTGTATATACTATTAGTTTCATTCTATTTTTATTAGGGTATTGGGTTCAACGATTTCTTTTGCCAATTTTGAGTGAAATTAAGTAAAATGGACAAAAATAAATGTAAGATATGTTCATATAAAATTCAAGATCCACATATGCCAAAATCTACTAAGTTAATTGTCTGAAAGAAAATACAAAAAAGACTAAAAGGACTGGGACTCTCCATCGGACTCCTCATCATCTCCATTTGCTCTATCCTTGGCTATAGCACTCCTAATCCTCTCTTCATGGACCCACTTCGAACTCAAATCAGATGAGCCACCTCTCGCTCGACCACATCAGCCTGATCTCTCTCGGTATTTCGGCTCAATGACATATCAGCCAAAGCGGTCTTCAAAACAACCAACATACATATCATTCATCATTTTGACATTGAATATATTTATGTTCTTGTATAAAATCATATTCACAAATAGGTTTAGGCAAAATACTTGCATAAGCACCAGTTGCATGGATAGGAAATCTCCCAAAGAATGGTAATCATGAGCAAGCCTCTCGGCCTCAGCTTAGAGAATCTACAAATGACATCATAACATCAACAAATTAAAAAATTTATGAAGAAAACTAAAGAAAGTACATAGATTTAAACTTACATGTGTAATCTCTAGTGAGGAAAAATCCAGCTACTGCGCTGATGGAGGAAGCTTGTGAGTTATCTACCTAACTGCTCCCATCATGAGCATATACGACGAATCTAACACCATGGAAATGCACCTGAGCTTGAGTAACCTTAGACGGAGTGGAAGTTTTTACGATTGAACCACGGTTCCTCTTATGAGGATTACTCTATGTTAACCAACGGAAGCACTATAAACAAAAGTAACCACAAGATGAATTTTCAAAAAAGAAAAGAATGAGCATACCCTAAGGGTAGGAGGAGCAAATCCCTTGGGAAGAAACAGGATCAAGAGCTACATGAACTCCTTATAGGAGCCATCTAAAGAAGGAATGTGAATGCCCACTCCATTCTACAAGACTTTCTGATCTCTCTTGTCCAGATGTGGATAAATCAATCCAAATGGGAGTGGTGTTGACACCGATCTAGCCTCAACTATGAAGACCTCCTAGAAATCCTTCACTCTCTCCCCCATGTACCACTCTAGGCACATAGCGCACTCTAACACAAACCTTTAATCGTTGTACATCAATCGGGTCTCTACACAATGACCCAATGGTGGGTGTCCTCCCATGAATCCCTATTAAGCTTTGACAAATCTGAGATAAATATCCAAAAAACTTGTATATACAGTTTTTATCAATTGTTTGTTGGTAATTTCAAATAGTAAGCAAAGATATGTTGAAGGTAAGGGTCTTAAGTCTAAGCCTCTACTCAGATTTCTGGTGGTTCACCGTGGCCAAATGATTAGTCCATTGGTGAAGGATAGGAGAGGAATGAAGGTGCTTCCCTTTTTCACTAGTGGGATAAGCACTTGATGCTCATAAACCCACATCAATGAAAACAAGCACAAGCACATGTATGTTTGATAATCAGTCTAAAACGTTCATAAACTCGACAATGTGGATAATTGAAAGAATACTTTTGAGCATGGATTTTCACAACCCTAAAAGTTAATGATAAAAGATTTTCATTTTGTACTTTGTTTAGCCGAATATTTTAGGTTTAAAGTTAATTACTCGAATTTGCCTTCAAAACCTACCAAAAGTTGCGCCAAAAACCTCAAAACTAGTAAAAAATTATAAAGCAGCCAATGATTAGGGTAGGCAGGCTACCAGGATCAATTGATCACGGTACCGCCTTCATGATTTCGAAACCAGAATCGGAATTTCGGCTATCAGAATCACTTAATTCCCCTTTAGTTTGCTGACTTAAAGTTATTTTTTCTTGTTCTAAACCATCGAAAAAGGTAGGGGGACCACAAAATCGGTACCTTAATCAATCTAAATACAAAAATATTTGATTATTTTCCATTTTCCTGGTGATTGATTTTTTACCCAAACCATAATCAATTTAAATCTAAAAAGAGACTTGATTCATGTAGTTTTTTTGGGTGATTGATTTTTTGCCCAAATTGTACCTGTTTCCTCTATGAATATGATTCAAATCTCTGTATTTTGGGTCAAAATTTTGATCAAAAATTTCTCAAATTCTAAAATGTAAAAGCTAAAATGTCTTCTCGAACTTGTGAAAAGTTTAAAACAAAAAAAGGAATCTCTTGATTCGTTTATTTGTTCATCACCGAGACTTGTTCGATTCCAACCAAATCCTAAATACCAACCCGTTTACTTCCTCGAAGGTCGGGCTACTTGACTTTTGATCTAACATAACGGTGGATCCTAAACAAAAGTTTGCAAATCAAATATGATACTATACTTTATTTCTATTCCTTTTTATTTTTATCAA
Source organism: Euphorbia schlechtendalii (assembly GCA_949673415.1). Taxonomy (NCBI): domain Eukaryota; kingdom Viridiplantae; phylum Streptophyta; class Magnoliopsida; order Malpighiales; family Euphorbiaceae; genus Euphorbia; species Euphorbia schlechtendalii. The sequence continues at coordinate 27,518 of CATIWQ010507687.1, forward strand.
TTCGGTAAGTTGAGGAGGAGTATAACCGTGTTTAAAGCTTAAGGGTTTGCGTGTCTGTTCTAGGTAACTCTTCTAAGCCCCCTATTCATTTATTTATTTATACATGTTTGAAAATGCTTAAAATTTGATTAAGCATGTGAACTTGGTTAAAAAAAATGGGTTAAAAATGACCAAAAATAGAAAATATTGCACCAAAAAACATTGTCAAGGGGCATTTTGCACGTCCACTCGGTAGAGCGGCTTGAACTCGGTATCGAGCTCACCGATTTCAGTACTGAAATCAATCCCTGCCTACCGAGTTCAAAGGCATAATGCACTATATTGCCTACTTTTTTGTTTAACCTTTATTTTAAAACTTTACTTGAATTGATTGCGGTTTTAACCCATTATAAGTACATTGTATGAAATCTTTGATGAGTAGTTGAGTTTAAACACTTATCTTACTCCATGATATTGTGTTAGCTTAGCTAAGATTCGGTTTAAAATAAAATCCTTCTTCTCATCTTCATGTCTCTTAATGAATGTTAGATAATATGAAAATATTAAATATTGGTATAACTTTAGTTTATAACAAAAATTTAACTTTAACAATGAAGTAGGTAACTTCATTCGAACCCGAATCTCAAAATTTAAGGTATAGAATTTGTTTTGGAAATGATGTTTTACCAGAATCTTCCTAGAAGAGTTGATCTAGGTGGCGACTCTGTGTCTTTATTTCTAAATTTAGGTATTTAAATCTTTCAAATTATTTTGGAAGTAGCCTCATTTTGTTGGGTTAAATAAGGCAACCATAAATTATTCTAATTGATAATATTAATTTGCGTACCTCAAAAGCATAGATCTAATTGAACTTGATTGCACTTCACGCTCCCAATTTTGGATGATTTAACCAATCTTTCTTTGGCGAAACAGAGGGATGTCTCAATCGAGTGAGAGAATGGGGTAATTCCGTATGACCCAATATATCTGACAAGTCGCACTATATGTCAACCCAATCAGCCTCTTCGTCCTCCGAATATTCAAAGGGCACTTTTGGAACACCAATAGGCATAAAACTAACCATTATTTGGAATGATTTTGATGGGAAGATATCCTCGGCATGTCCCAAAAAGCAGTGATCTGTCCTGAACTATGAAATACGTCCTAAAAGTAACATATGTCCCAAACAATCGATAAAACCTGATCTGCTTGGTAAAGGCCCGTCCAAAACGTCGTCTACTCATAATACATGTAATAGAAATTGGTTGGCCTTGAGCTTCATCTGCTAACCCTTAATACAAACATCTAATACAAAGCACAGCTAATCGAGCAAAGCTCTACACCAATTTAAGTTTGGAACCTCATCAAGATCCTCCAAAGCTCAGAAGAGCCCGTAATGTACATGGCTCAATCTCAACAAGAAAAAGATGATGGTCAGCAGTCCAAGTAGAAAGGATCAAACATACAACTTCCTCTCATCATTGTTAAGTTCCTCTTGAATCAACCAATAGTCTCTTACAAAGGTTTACTCCTACCTCCCAATAGTGTGACTCACCCCCGGCTACTCTTTGATATACTCTCAAACACACCCCTTGAAGGAAAATGATCCATGAACACATCAAAATGGATCATAGTCCTTGTGAACTTAAGCCTTGTCATCGCCACCATATTTGATGGAGTGATGGTCATCTCCCCAATAGCTATATAGAAAGTATGAGTAACATTGGACCACCTCTCCACCAAGGCGGTCACTACCGAACTAGAGGAATTAGTCCCCTTATACTTCAAACTATCAATAATCTCACCAAAACAATTTCCACAATCATCTGCTTCACCTCGATGTCCTCTATTTTGTCCCACCAGAGGAGAATAAAGGATGGGAAAGTGATAATACCTCTCAAGACCTTGTACAACATCAAAACCAACCGATAAAGTTGATAAGTACCTCTTATTCTTTATTTTGCACATTTTTTCATACATGTATAATCATATATTCATATATAATCCCTTGTGTAGCAATATTTCCTAGTTATACATGTTCATGTAGGGGCATCATACAATAAAAATGGAAAAAACTAGCGAAAATTGAAAAACCACAAATCGCATCATGGATGGCCTTTCTACCCGCAATGTCGCTAGGCCATCCACAAACACAATATTGTGTTCATTGGTCATGATAATGTGTTCTATAAGGCTCCACTGAGATTGAGCCCAAGCCACATCAATTTCGCCTATTTTAGGTTTTCTCCCTAAAATCCTTTGATACCAAATTGAGTCAATTGAAGCCTAATATTGATACCGAGATGTTTTCTAACATATTCGAACCATCAATCCATCAAAAAATAAAATATTCATTCTTATTTCCAAGGTTTTGAATTGATTTACTTGGAATTCTAAAAACTCAAAATTGAATAGTTTTGTATTTAAAGAGAAATGGTGATATACTAACCTCTTGATGTGAAGCATGTGATAGGTAATGGTGGTTGGGAGTAGACTTCATCCCTTGTCCAAGCTCCAAATGTCTCTTGGTAGATTCAAGGCAATACGCCTTATGAATAGACAGTCGCCTCATCTCTGAGCCATCAATCATATCCAAATTTTCCTTGACCAGAGTCCTAGTTATTGAACCCAAGTTAATATAGTACATTAAAGTACTTAAGTTTTGGAGATGACAAATTACTTAGGATAGTGAAATTAATTAGGTACAAGTAGACTCTTAATTAAGTAAGATAGTTTGAGTTTGTTTTGAGGAAAACAACTCGTCCAGACATGCACTTAGTTAAAGTTATGGCTTAGAGTAGTAAAATTTGAGTAGCTTTTATTATACTGTTTGTGCCATATATAACTCGGCATAAGTTGAGTAGTCTTACTTAGATTTTCAAAGCGAAAGCTAAGTTTCTCTAACAATGCTGATCTATTATTACACTTGTGCACTTAACCACTTTTTTGAAGATAGAATATCCCTTTGTGATGCTTTTTAGTTATTGGCACTAAAAACAAAAGGGATATTTATGTGGTCCTCATTACCTAAAGGTGTCAGTACGGAATGTTGGGATATTCTCACTAAAAGGCAAATAAAAAAGGAGTCTTCTGACATTCGTCCTTTTCTAGTATTGCCGCGGAAACTACAACATCAACAAAAGCGTCCAATCTCAGCTAGCCATATTGCATCTCGCACGCCTCTCTCAACTTCATTGCTTGAAGATAAATGAGTCATTGATGAGGAATAAATTAACAGATTAATCTTATGCCTCAACATTCAAAATCGTTGTCTCTAAATGTCTGCAAATCTATTTCAAACTGATAGATTTTAAAGCTGTAAAGAGAAGAGATTTTGAGAGCAAGTCAAGATTAGAAGTTTACAATGGTTACTTCTAAATTTCTAAAACTAGAAATAGATCCTTGAGTAGTCATTGGAAACTTAGTGAATCACCTTGAATTTCTAAAAAGATAAACCTCTACTAAAGCAATCACAACGTTCAAAATTTGAATTCAAGCAATCCAAATTAAACAATTATTTACAATCTATTTGTAGAGAGAAATTTTATTAGGTTTAGAATCTAGCTAAGGTGATCATTTTTAAAGGTACTAATGATCTATAAGTTGAGTTACTCTATGAGATAAACTTTTATTTAAATCTATGTGAGTTAGTTTGAGAAGGGTACTCAAATAGAGTTAAGAGGTAGTCATCATGAAAGATAATTGATCTAATATCGATTACCCGCTATCAAAGGCTTCTCCGCCTAGTTAAAGAACGGAATCACTAGTGGATTAAAGCTCGAAAATAGTATCCGGTGACTGTAGGTAGGCTAGTGGTCAAACTAGGATAAAATTCAAGAGTAAACTTTCCTTAATTTATATCTTTTATCTTTGATAGTACTTGCACTCATACATCATCTTTCTCTCTATCTTTTTCGTTAGGAAACCAACTTGAGATGAGTAAGACTTTACTTAGCACGGTTTTGTAAATAAGCTAAGTCAGCTCAAGCTGGGTAGTTTGTGTTTGAGCCTTAAACTGCACTTAGCACGTTTCACTTAACAACATTAATATAACTTGGCAAAATATTTTTAAATTCAAAAGAACAAGTTAAATCGGCATTCACCCTCTCAGCATAATTATTTAAGCTTAAGCAGATTAACAAGTGGTATCAGAGTAGTTGCTCAAGTTAAGAATTAACAACTCTTGAGTATTGAGATATGACATATTATAATAATCCCTCCTACACACGTGATCATGTACACACGACACTTCTTAAAGAATGAATGTTTGTTACCAGGCCTCTAATTTTTGATAGCCAGCATTACTCTTTGGAAAAAATAGAAAAAAAAATTATGTCCAATCGCAAATCATGAAAGTATGGCTAGCGCATTAAATTAGGATCTTGAATTCCTACTAACATGAGAAATGAGGAATGTGTTCCTATTGACCCAGAAATTTATGATGCTAACATAAAGCTCTTCAAGGAGAATGCGGCAGTAATCAACTACTTACATTCACTGGTAGAAAAAGGGTCAATGGCGTCGATTCAATATTAACATTGGCGTCGATTTTGAACCGACGCCATTGTTTTTGAAGTTCTGGCATTAGCTTGAAAACCGACACTATTGTGAAGTATTAGCGTCGATTTTTAATACAACAGACGCCAATGTGATGACTGTAATTTCCATGTAGTTCATCGCCTATATTGATTTCGTGTCGGTTCTTAAACCAACCGACGCGATTTCATTAAATGCTTTTTAAAAATTTATGCTTTTTATTACATATTTATCTATATTCAACCTGTTAAAATATAATTACTCTCAAATTTTAATAAAAAAAACTCTCGACATTGGAATGATCACAATTATAAACACTGCAAAACAATAAACATGAACAAGAATCTAATACTAGAAGAAAAACTTCATGAGAACTGATAAGTTCTATCACTTTATATTCAAAATGTAATATGTTATCCACTACAATTTATAGTCAAAGATGACAAAACTAATAACAAAAGCACTCATATCCATAAAACTAGCTACTTTAAAATAGAAATTATCATATGAGAAGCAAATATGTCAGTAGCCTCTTGTATCCCGAGATCGGTGTAAGGATAGGTTGTTGCAAAACACTAAAATTAAAAAGATTAATACATAATCAATAATATAAATAGGTAAATCCTCTCACAAACTTACTGTATGATCGTAGAGAACATGCCAATTAGTAAAAATATTGATTAAAAACTATATACAATATCAATAATATAACATAATTAGCACACAAACGAAGACAACAAATGATAAGTCATAGCAGAAATTCATACATGGAATCAAAAAATAACAAAATTCCACCATAATTGTCTACAAATGGCAGTTGTAATGGAACAATATGCGTTTAATTCACTAGATGTGCGGTAATGAGAAGAAAAGAGGAATTTCTAATAGTTAGCAGACCATTTACCAAGAAATCAGGAAAATAGAGGTGCCTGAAAATCAATGATTTGGTGTACAAAAATAACAACAGCACCATACCACCATTAATATTTGTAAATTTGGTGTACAAAAACAGATCAAGACTAGAGCCACCACCTAAATCAAGACCAGAGTTTTCAACTTAAAACAGACAAATCAACAATATCAACAAAGAAAAATTTGCTAAGCTACACAGGATAAGAATCTTAAAATCATTGAACACCATCAAACAACTAATATCACTTACAAAAATGTAATTAAAAAAACTAACGTTGATGAATAAGTATCTAACAAGCGAAAAAGTTGAAAGATAATAACTATTGTTGCATAGAATTTACAGCATCGCCCATTTGAAGTAATATATAATCAGGCAGAGAAGTAATTATGTCATTAGAGAAGAAGAAAGAGATTCTATTACTATAGTTTTCAAAAGATTGATTAAAGAATACTTACACTTCTCTAATGTAATTGAAATAAATTGAACTGTCATGCAAAATGAGAGCCAAAAATGACATCGACGGATAAACCTGTCAACAAATTAAGGTAATCAGATTACAAGTTGAAAAAAGGAAAACATGATGTGCTAATATAGTATATTAATAATAATAGCAATACAGTCCAGCAGATGCATAACTGGTAACTTAATAAGATATAAAAATTTCTGCAAACAAATACACAGGTTACAAATGCATCATATTATTGAACTAAAATGAAATTACATAAATATTTTATTGCTAATATTTGAACAGTTACTAAGCAATTAGAATAATAAACTGTATTTATAAAAAAGGCTAAATTTAACAAAGCAAAACCAACAACATGAATGAAAATCAGAAACTCTCGCATATCACACTTAAAGTTTGAATTTTGTTCAGCTAACTGTGTAGTCAGCATATGCTACAAGAAAGAACCATACTTGAGATTGAATATCAGTCAAAGCCTTCAAGCTGGATGCCTCTTCTGCTGCTTCTCTTATTTCCATTATTTGTGAATACAATTATTACAAAATAAATATCAGGATATCTGTGAATGTGATAACAATACTTTAACTTGAAGAGTAATTACCAACTGCCGCAGCAGCAAAAGTGTAATTACAACCTCCGGCAAACTGCAATAACTCAATACTATAATTGTATCATAAGAAAGTCAGAAAAGGCATACTTGAATTAATTCCAATTCACGAAAGACTTCAACATTATCGTTTTCAGTTAAACAAGACTATTCTCATCTACACTGAACTATAAAACACAGGATTATCTTTTAGCCAATGACAATTCTTGAAAGATATTAAAACTATTAGAATTCATATACTTTGTGGGAACATGAAGTGAACAAAGTATAAATCAACTAAAAAAAACTATCAGAAATATTATTCCAACTCACGCAATGTTAAAATATTGCAACTTGCCTCAGCTAGTAATTGTGGATCTGAAATTGTTTCTTCTTCATTAATATTTACATCTTCAAGCTTTAACTGTGTCAAACAAAAAACCTAATATTAGTGATAAGTAACAAGTTACCTAACAAAATAGCTGAGATAAGTGAAAAGGGAAATAACCATTATCACCAAATTCCTCAAAATGGAAAATCCAAAACGCAAACAAACTTAAAACATCCATTCATATGTTTTCCCACCATTTGCATCCTACTAAGTTTGACATCTTTTTTGCCACATATATGATATTCAATACCACAATATAAATATATGTCCAAGAAGGAAACCACATTTGATATAATTCATAACATCAATATCATTTAGAGTTGAAATCATCCAACAAAAAGCAATCAACAAACACTTTTGTAGAGAATATAACGTCACATATGGATGCTTCAGCTGCCCATCTCCACTCCTCTTAAAGATTGAATTCTGTTCAGCTAACTATGTAGTCAATCTTTAAGAGGAGTAGAGATGGGCAGCTGAAGCATACCCAACCCTGTTTATTGGCGAATAAGGAAGAGAACTGCCCAGTAGAGAAACACAAACCCAATAAAAATAACCTTAAACCCGTATAAAAGAACAGAGCAAACAGCAAAGATAAGTTTCAAAACCTACTCCACTACTAAGAAACTAAGAAAACCTAAAATTTGAGGAGCATCCAATTAATTTGTACTCATTATAATTAAGTTCATACCTGACTGACAAAAGTTAATGAGGATTGAGGAACGACTTGAGAATGGCGAAGAAACGGAAACAATAGCTGAGGCTAATCTGCGTTGGGTTGGCAGAGGCGGGATAAAATTCAAGTGAGAAACGATTTGGGGATGAACAACGGGATTGATGGATGGTGGTAAGATGAACGGGATTAAAGGATGACGATAAGCTATGACGACGGGATTGAAGGATGATGGCAAGATGAATGGCGCGGCAGAGGAATATTGGGGATGAAGTTGTAGCACGCAGTAATGAGACATAATCGAGGGAAAAGGAGAATGACTTTTTATTTGTTTGTTGAGCAATCCCGTCGATTATTTTTATATAAACCGACGGGATTGAGTCAAAATATAATCCCGTCTGTTATTTATTTTAAAACCAACGGGATTTTTATAGCAGTACCGTCGATTATTAATATCAACCAATGGGATTGCCCTCAATGCCTTATAAAAGCAATATCAGCGTCAATTCCATTCATAACCGATGAGATAAGTGTGACGTGATAGATACTTTTTCTACTAGTGATTGTGTGTTAGATTTGTTTGTATTTAACAAGTATTCTAGGTGTGAGACTACACAGGAAATATGAAGGAAGTTAGAAGTCACCTATGAGGGGAATGATAAAGTCAAAGAGACTAAGATCAATTTGATGATTCGGGAGTACAAGCTATTCCAGATGAGCGTCAGTGAGGGTATTCAATTTATGAATACTAGATTCGTTAATATCATTAACGAACTTAAGGGATAGGAAGGAACTTCACTGAGGAGGAGATGGTGAAGAAGATCCTAAGAAGTCTCACCGAGAAGTGAAATGCCAAGAAGAGCGCGATCAAGGAAGCTCATGATCTGAAGACCTATAGCTATTATGAGCTTATAGGCACCTTGCTGACTCATGAAATTCCCCTAAGGAAATATGATGACGATTCTTAGAAAAGTAATGGAAAGGAAAAGAAGAGTAGAGCAATTATTCTCAGAGCTGATTCATCTAACGAAAGCACGTAAGAAGATTCGGATGAAATAAGGGCATTGCTGACCAAATATTTAAGCGCTTTATGAAGAAAGATGGGAGATTCAATAAGAAGAAGATTCCTAGTAAAAAGAAGCCAACTCATCACATCAAGTGCTTTGGCTATGGAGAAAAAGTCATATCTAATCATTTTGTCCTAAATCCACAAAAAAAACTTTCAAGAAGAAGTTTGGGTGGAAAAATGAGGCACTTGCTGTCACATGGAGCTACTTTGAAGAATCTTCATCATATGATGAAGAAGAAAATGATTTCACCAACCTTTCCTTGATGGTGATTGATGAAGATAGAGGCGAAAGCTTAGCATCTGGCTCAAATGGCAACAATTCTGTTGCTGACTTAAATGTTGAGAGAAATAAAGGGAAAAGCACTTAAGCTAAGGTAAATATTTAAATCCCTTAGTCAATTGAAGAGTTTGCCTAGGTACTCTTTGAAGTTATGAAACTAACCAATCAATTAGGGAAGAAAATCAAGGAACTAGTGAGGAGATGTGAGGATTTGAAAGACACTATTGCTTCCTTATCCCTTGATATTCGCTTTCTTTAGAAAAAAGTTGAGTATCATAAGGGGCATATTAGTAAATTCATTAAGAAATTAGATGAGTTGACCATTGATCTTACAACTTTGATGAAAGAAAGGGTTCCGCCTCCAGCCAATAGCTCAGCTCCGAGAAACTAAAATCGCCACTCTAAGAAGGAGAAGAAATTTTCTCCAAAAAGGAAGTAAGCCAGTCTAAACCAAAAGTGGCGTGTGGCCTTTGTGGGAAGGCTGGAAATTCAACTATGTTATGTAAGCATAAAAATGGTTACTATGATGAGTATGACTGGAGTAACTTAAGCACTCTTAACAAGGGAGGACCCATCCTAAAGGCATGGGTACTCAAAAAGACTTGATTGTTTTGTAGGTGAGCCTGAGATTTACTAATGATACTAGAATGTGGTATTTGGATAGCAGTTGCTCGAGGCATATGATAGGAGATGAGAAGCAGTTCATCTCATTAGAGCACAAAAAGAATGGGAGTGTCAACTTTGGAGATAACAAAAGAGGCAAGATTGTTATAAGTGACACACTAAGTGTTTCTCCTTCAATCGAAGAGGTATCTCTTGTTAAAGGAATGAAGTCCAATTTGATTAGCATAGCTCATATTTGTGATTAAGGTAGAAAGGTTACATTCAAATCAACAAGCTGCTTAGTTATTAACTGTAATACTGATTCTACTATACTCTTTGGTCTTATAGTTAATAATGTGTAAATGATTAACTTATCCATTGGCTACACTAATGTTTGTCTTGTTTCTAAGGATGAAAGTTTTGGAATAGAATGTTAGGTGATAAAAATGTGCACAATTCTATCCAAATTGGCCAAAAAGCAATTAGTTGTGGGTTTACCCATTATCAGCTTAAAAAAATATAGGATTTGCTCAGCTTGTTAACTTGCTAAGTATGCTAGGAAGTCATTTAGATTAATTAATAACATAGTAACTAAGAGACCGTTGGGCCTCCTACACCTGGACCTTTATGGCCCTATTCAACCTATGAGTATGGGATGAAAGAGATTTTCCTTGGTTGTAGTGGATTATTTCAAGAGTTTCACATGGATAGTTTTGCTGAGTAACAAAGATGAAACCTTTGAGTCTTTTGTCAAACTCGATAACCGGATAATGAATGAACTAGGAATTAAGATATGTAGAATCCGGAGTGATCATGAATGTAAATTTGCAATTCCCATTTCGAAGAACTCTATTCAACACATGGTATTGATTATAACTTTTATGCTCCTTATACGCCTTAACAAAATGTGGTTGTAGAAAGGAATAACATTACCACAGTTGAGATAGCTCAATCCATGTTGAGTGATAATAATCTACCAAAGTACTTTTAGGGAGAAGCTATTAACACATCCTGTTATACTCTAAATCAAGTTTTAATTTGCCCCATTTTGGAGAAAACACCCTATGAGCTTTGGCAAGGGAGCAAGCCTAAGATTGGTTATCTCAGATCCTTTGGTTGTAGGTTTTTAATTTTGAATACCAAGTAGGTAAGTTTGATACGAAGGTTGATGAAGGCAAATTTTTGGGTTACTTAACTAATAAGGTATATAGAATATATGTAAAGAGAATAGGTCTTTTGGAAGAGTCTATGCAAGTATATTTTGATGAAACTCTCAATGTATGTAAACGTCCCTATAATGTTGATGAAGAAAGAGTAAAGCAAGTAAAAAAATTAATCAGCATGCCACTCTTTGTGCTTCCAAACCCAACTCAAGAGCAAGAAATTAGGACTGATGAAGATCTTACAATCAACTTCAATGAAGAAGATCAAGTCAGCGTCAACAACCTATTGCAGAGACTATTTGTTATTGATCCGAGTATTCCAAGAAAGATTAGAACTCATCACAATCACCCAATCGAGAGCATTGTTGATGATGTTCATAATCTAGTAATGATGCGAGTTAAGCTTAATAAGATGATGACCCACACCACCTAGCTTTCATCTCATTGATTGAACTAAAGAAGTTTGAAGATGCAAAAGGAGATGACTATTGGATATTCGTGATGTAAGAAGAACTAGACCAATTCAAGAACAATGACGTTTGGGATCTAGTTCCTAAGCCCACAAGAAAAGTAGTCATCGATACTAAATGGGTTTTCAAGAAGAAGATTAATGAAGATGGAATTTTTTTAGTGAACAAGGCCAGGCTTTTTATGCAAGGCTACATTAAACAAGAAGTGATCGACTACGACGTAACCTATGCAATAGTTGCTAGGCTCGAAGTAATTATGATTTTGTGCTTTTTTACATCCCATATAAATTTCAAACTATTTTAGATCAACCATTTCCAATCAATTTGTAGAGAGAATTTTTATTAGGCTTAGAATCTAGATAAGCTAATCATTTTTAAAGGAACCAACGATTAATAAGTTGAGTTCCTTTATGCGATAAACTTTTATTCAAATCTATGTGAGTTAGTTTGAGAAGGCACTCAAACTAAGTTAAGGTAGTTAGCTTGAAAGATACTTGTTGTATTATAGGATAGTCGCTGTCAAAGGCTTCTCCACCTAGTTAAAGGAACTAATCACTAGTTGATTAAAGCTCGGACAAGGTATTCGAGGACTAGAGGTAAGCTAGGGGCTGAACTAGGATAAAATTCAGGTGTAAATTTTCCTTAAATTATATCTTTTATCTTTGACAGTACTTGTTCTCATACATCATCTTTCTGTCTATCTTTTTCTCTTGAAAACCAACCTGAGTGAGTAAGATTTTACTCAGCATAGTTTGCAGACAAACTAAGTAAGCTTAAGCTGAGTAGTTTGTGTTTTAGCCTTAAATTGCACTCAGAATGTTTCATTCATCACACATTAAAATTATTTGGTAAAATATTTATTCTAAATGAACAAGTTATATCGCATTCACCCCTCATTACATGATTATTTAAGCTAAAGCGGGCCAATACTAGTACTTTGGGCTCTATTCTTGTGAAACATCGTGACAAATGGTTCAAGATTTGGTTGAGAATTGAAGGAATTATGGTAAGGAAAGCTCTCTAATTCCCACCAATTTTCCCTGGAATAGTTTTGAAAAACTAGATGGTCAAATTCTCAAATTCCCAATTTTTCTAAATTTAATCCTTGTTTTCTTCCAAAATAATCCTAGCCAGGATTCCTAATCCTTCAAAAAATTCACAATTTTAAATCTTGAAAAAATTCAAACTTTCCAAATTTTTCCAAAATATCAAAATTCAAAGTATATGTAAAGCTTTCCCAAAGTAAAATCAAAGTTCCCATCTCAAAAACTTCTAATCCTCTCAAATATCAATCAATCTCATTCACCTTTCCCCAACAAGTTTCATCCTCTTTCCAAAATATTTCAAATCTTCCAGGAGACTCATCACAAAATTTCATCTTTTTCATAAAGAGCTTGAATTTCCTGGTGAGAAGCACCACTTGCTCATCTAAATCATCACTGGTCGATTGTTTAGATGAGTCATCCTTAAGGATAATGGCCTGCCCTATTTCTCCTTTCCTTTACTCCTTTTAGAATCATCGGTATGTTTCCTCAGGGACATTTCCTGAGTTAGTAAGGTGCTTATTGGCCAATCGTAGTTGTAGGTCTTAAGATCATGAGCATCCTCGATGGCGCACTTCTTAGCATCCCACTCAATAGTGAGAATTCTTAGAATCTTCTTCATCATCTCCCCTTTAGTGCATTCTTTTCCCAATCTCTTCAATTCATTAATAATATTAATGAACATGGTATTCATAGATTGAATATTCTCGCTAGCGCCCATTTAGAATAGCTCATACTCGTGGAGCATGAGATTGTTCTTTGACTCCTTAACTTTTTCTGTCCCCTCATATATGATAAGTGTATAATTACATTTATTATCTTGATATTTTCAATCATAAAACGATTTGGTTTAAAGTCATTTTATACTTCATATAAAAGATTTCACGTGGTATGTAGTTATTTTTTATGCAAGTGCAAAAGCTAGGTGAATCTTGGGAGTGAAATTATCAAAGATGGAATTCTATGTAAAAAGAGTGAAAAAGGTGCAAAAAGATGAGTGGAACACAAGGAATTGGCTTAGGATCGAAGTTGTCAAAGATCGACAATTTTGCAAAGAAAAATCATGAAGAAAAACTCATATCATGATCGTGACACCCATTAGCGGTCATGACTTGTCATCCTTCATAAATAGAAAATTGCCAACTATTGTTCATAATCGTGACATGTATATAATGCTCATGACTTATGATGGTTTTTGGTAAACTCTTCTCAACTACCAATCACAGGATAAGGACAATCAACCGCCATCAACTGTCAGATGAAAAGACACCTTTTCGAAGCAATCTAATGATGAAAAGGTTCCTTTCCATTGAAAATGAGGATGAAACCTTGCATCCAATCACATTAAAGTGATGCAACCCTTCTCCAATGGACATGACTCTTCGTTTTGATAGACACAACCCTTCGCACTTTATAAATAGACTCCCAAACCTAACCAATTTTGTGATGTGTGGCATAGTAGATGGTGATAATTGACAGAGTATATGATACATGATAGAGAGTGAAAAATGTATGGATTTCGTTACGTTCAAAGTGTTAGTGAGAAAAATGTATAAGTGATTCGATTCTTATTTCAATCACTAGATTTCTCCACAAATTCGAGCGATTGTTGTATGAGTGTAATTGCAAAGAACTTATCAATAAAAGTTTTTATTCTTCAACTTTCATTTGTTCGATATTCATAAAGAATAGCATCCAAGCGGAGGTTCTGCATGAGTCGAGACTGAATTCAAAGTAGACGCAGGAGCTACGGGAATTGATGACTCCCATTAAAAGAGTGGATACAGTTTGACCAACTTTAGCTTTCACTTGCATACCTTACAACTTTACTTTGTTTTCTACTTATACTTTCTATTTCGAAATTTATGATATGTCTATGTATCATAACGAGTATTTCATCTTACGTCATTTATATTAATAAAGTTATATGCTTTCGAGTTAACTTTAAGAGTAGTTCCAGGGTTAACAAGATTGTATATAATCACTGGATTGGTGATTATAATGCTGTTTAGTGAGCCAACATTTTTGGAGTGGTAACTTGCTAAATATGGCTATGTGAGAGCAACCCATACTAAGCATAGTATTATTGTTATCTAGGTTTTTATAAGTGTCATAATTTGTTTACCTTAGATTTAGAAAAGTCATTTCATGTGTTTCTCTACAGTGAATTATAGAATATTTGGACGTCCAGAACTATGTTTTTAAAAGTTATCTAGTGCATGAAATATTCTTGATGATTTTACATGTATTTCTCTACTATACTTGCTCGTGAGGAATATCTATATAGCTTACATTTTCTCTAATCTGTTCATGCATCTGTCTATTCATCAATCTACCATCAAAACTCTACAATTTATCTTATTTCTTTTGTTCAGTAACTCTAGTTGATCCTTAGAACCGAATTCCTTCCATGTGGGATCAATATCTTTTAAAACTACATCTTAACTGTATACTTGCAGTTATCATCATTTTTCTATTTGATAAGTGGTACTGACAACACTTGTTCAATTTAGAACTTTTATATTATCAGTAGAAAAGTGTCAAACAAGTTTTTGGCTCCTTTGTCAGGGATAAGCCTTTCGGAATGAGTATAGCCAAAATCTTGAGAACAAGTTTTTGGAGCCATTACCGGGGAAGGCAAGTGCGTTCTAGAGATCAAATTACCGGAGAATGGGTAATTATATTTATGTGTCAATTAGATTTATTTATTTTAGGTTTTGTTTTTCACTTTAATTATTTTTATTTTGTTATTAACATATTTTTCTTGGTTATTCATTGAGTTTTCTTTCTAGCATATGCATGCCAAGTACGCGTAGTTCGGGAGAAAGTTTGGCATCTTCCGAATAAGAAATAGAATGATTTGGTAGGAGAAGAAAATGGATAAATAAGAGACAAAGAAAAAGGATGGCTGACGATGAACAACAAAATGTTGATCAACCTCAACCAAGGCTCATGGATTATGTCATTCTGACCATCAATGATAACAATCAGGGAATTGCTAGACCACCAATTGATGCAAATCAGTTTGAAACCAAGCCAGCATTGCTTCAAATGTTTAGCAATAATGTGCAATACTATGGTCTACCCAATGAAAATCCTAATGCTCACATTGCAAACTTTTTAAAAATCTATGATACTTTCAAAATACCCAATGTTCCTGATGAAGCAGTTAAACTTCGCTTATTTCCATTTACACTCCATGATAAAGCAAAAGTTTGGTTGAATCCATTACCTCCAAATTCAATCACCACTTAGAATTAAATAGCCTAAGCCTTTCTAACTAAACATTTCCCTTTAGCCAAAATTGCAAGACTCATTAAAGAAATCACTTCCTTTACTTAGAAGGATAGTGAATCCTTGTATGAAGCCTAGGAACGTTATAAGGAACTTCAGGGAGTTTGTCCTCATCATAGTTTACCTCAGAATGTAATTCTCTAAACTTTCTGCAATGGAATTAATCATGCAACAAGAGGAGCGATTAACGCTATAGATGCAGGATCTCTTATGAAGAAAACTAGTTAAGAAGCCTATGATCTTTTGGAAGATATGGCAAATAACAATAATATGTGGCCGATGGAGAGAGCACAAGTAAGTACTCCTAATCCTACTCATTCGCATGCTGCATCTACATCTTCTAGTTTAGTTATGTCAATGAATTAAACCCTATTTCTGTTATGCAAGCGCAAATATCTACATTATCTCATAAGATAGATAATAAACATATAAGTAAGAGTAATCCTTTGACATGTGAAAATTGTGGTCAAATAGGACACACTACTTTTGAGTGTAACTTTAACCCATGTGTAGGGGAGCAATTAAGTTATGTTCAAAGTCAAGGGAATTCTTATAGTAATAATGGAAATAATTATAGGAGTTCTAATTGGAAGTATGGTGATAATCAAC
>CATIWQ010507701.1:0-23484 GCA_949673415.1 Euphorbia schlechtendalii
TAGAAGTAATATCTAAGAAATAAGTAGTGGCGGTGTTGAGGAGGGGCTTGCATAGGCAGTCATCCACCTGGTAGCTGATAAACCCCATGAACATGGGGTTTTCAGGTTAAATTCATCTCTACAAAATTTCAATAGTTGCCCTTCCAAAAGTTGAAGATGAAGTGTGGAGGGTAAGATGACGGGGTTCCTTATTATGTTTTGTTACTTTAAACCTAGGGAGTGAAACAATGTTGTTTTTTTGTCTCTTTTAACTTACAAAGGAAAAAACGATGTTGTTTTATGCTCTTTAAAATTTTTAAGAAAAATCAATCATATATTATGATTGAAAAGAAGTAGGCACGCATGATCAGAACGTGTAGGCCATCGATCAAGTTCAATTTCAGTAGCTGAAGTTCTGGTGCCTTTTCTCCTGTTTGTCAATGTTTTACTAAATCTAATCTCGCTGTCATCTCGCCGACGTTAGTATCTTCCTTTAACCGCCTCCAATTAAAATATTCAAATCCCTAAATTTTTTTATATCAAATTGAAATAGACATTGTGATTAGTTATTGACAAAATAAATATCGTGTCATTAGTTTGTTGTGGTATTTATGCTTTTTGTTGTTGGAATGGATTTGAACCTTAAAATTAATCTTTTAGGATTCATAGGAATACAAACAGTGAAGTTTTGACAGTATTCTTACTAAATTTCATTTCAATTGTAAAATTTCAGAAACAAGTCTTCACTTGTGTTCCTATTCATGTTCGATTACCCTTTTTCTTTCTGTCATTTCTTTGATTCAAAGATTTCTACTTTCAATCTGTCTTTTTAGTGTCCATCTCTTTGAAGTGATTCTTCTATCTCTAGAAATAATTTAGGACTTGACTTGTTAGTTATAAAATAATACCTAATGTATTTTGAGATGCTTAATTATATGAAATGTCTGCAAAAATAATTCTATTTATCTTTTCATTTTTATGTGTCCCTTGTGCAGTTTTGTTTCATTTTTATGATTTTAATAATATTATTTTTTGTAACTTTTTTAACAAATAGATTAATCACTCTAACTATAAATTTTAACGAAACTCAAATATTACCATTTAGATTCATAAGGCAAGGCAAAACTAGAAAATAATTTAGTGTGTAATATTCAGGATTTAAGTAGTTCAAATCCATCATTTACAAAAAAAAAAAAAAAAATAATTCTTCATATGTAATTTGTTTAAATAATGAGTGCTGTTAGGACTAATTTAATTGTATCTTTTGTTCAATTCAGATGATTTAACTTTTTAATATTTATGTTTTCTGTTGGATATTATTTCTGCCAATAAAAACTATTTTCGTCGACCGGGATAGTTTTTTTGAGCAAAATTTTAGTAGACTTTTCATTCATGCAGTGAGAGTTTCATGGCACCGTCACTGCAAATAAGCATAATGATTAATTTTTCTATGTTAACAAAATTTATTGTGCATGTGTTGCTGATTTTATATTCATTTATGTATCATATGTTTGATTTAATTATTGTAAACTATACAAACTTGAAATATAAAAATTGTCAAAGTTTATTGAAAGGAAATTTAAAGGAGGTAGGACTTGATCTATGATCATTTTCATTAAATCTTTTGGGTGTGTCAAATGAAAAAAGTTTTTAAGTGAAATATATAATAAATTTGTATGATTAATTATATATTTTGTTAACATAAAATTGTGTAGTATCATTTTTTAAACCACTGATATTCTCATTAAAGTAGCAATAATCAAATTTTAGTCACGAATAAGGTTTATGACACGCGAAAAACATAAACACTAGAAAATGGTATGTGTGTACAAATATAGCACATAGAAACATGAGAGTAACGGAAAACAATAAATACAAAGGGGTATGCGAATAAATATTAAATTCAATTTTTTTCTATTGTATTATGAATATACAATACAGAAAATAAATAAAATTTATACTTAAGAAAAAGAATTCTTAACTTCTTTTCTTTCCTAATTGTAAAAGTTATTTTTTATAATCTATTAGTCCATGTTCCAAAATCAATGAAACTAAATGTTACACTAATTCTTTTTATCAAGCATATCTCCATCCTAATACTTAGCTTAGGGCTAAGGAATGCCTTAAAACTAAATAAGTGCTCAAAAAGATTGATGTATGGCTCTATTAATGGTTACTACAAGCACGAAAGTGGAAGTCGAATCTAAGTTAAAAGTGTAAAGTCGATATGTAACAACTACTATTAGAATATTAAATATGAAAATATACATTATTAAACTAATTCTTCTTTTCAAACATCAGTTGGAAAGAATAGTAAAGTATTATTATAACTAGCATACACATTTTGTGTTAATTCTTTTGTTTGAAACAACTAGAGAGTTGTTTCAATTAAATTATCATAATTTAACTCAAATATAGTAGATCTTTTGAAACAATTTATTACAAAAACTTAATAATCACCATTCACGATCCCAACAAAACAAAAAATAAAATTAACGAATAACAATGCCACATTTAATCACGTTTGCTGCATAACTTCGCATAATTATGAATTTTCTGTTTAATATTTTATTGAAGTTCGATTTATGATGGAATTAAAGTCAAAGTGTAGGCCTTATAATAATATACTACTAATCACATTAAACACTTCATTATTGACCACAAAATTTAGGCCAAATAACATCATTGATTAAAAAAATAGATAAGAGGGACGAAATTTGTATATTCAAATTTCTTAATTTTTGATAAGTGCAAATAATGGAATAAATAAAAATAGTAAAGTAGCTTAAAGGAAAGGGCAGCGAGGAATAAATATAGGGATCCATTCCTCAGTCATTTCACATCATTTGTGCAACTTGTAAATAGTTGTAATTCGTGGATCCACAAAGCACGTCCATATCCAACCTTTCTGAGTTGGGTTTAGGCAAGAAAACTATTATAAATGCTTTACCGGAGCTCGTTGCACCTTTCACGACTAAATGACCTTAGATTACGTCTCCAAAATGGTCTCAAGAAAGGGGCAGAACTGAAAATTATACTGCAACCCTCTACCACGCTGCATTCCTTTCGATTGCACAACAAGAAAAGGTCCGTAAAAAGCACAGCAAGAGGTGCTTCCGAGGTCCAATTATCATGCCAAAAAGAACATCCCATCCCATTTCCCACCAAAACTCTCGCATTAAACTTGAACACACTCCAAAAACCGACATTAGACACACAACATGAAATAATTCCTTTCCAAACATGGGAAAGCCTCTCATTTTGATGCACTCCAAAACTGCCCAAGAAGAGAAACCATACCTCCTTACACGGATATTGTACCACAATGTCTTCTTTTTTTCGAAACAAAACTTCCACACCCACTTTAACAAGAGACTACAATTAACAACCTTAAAGTCCCTAATGTAAAGAGCCCCTGCACTCTTTAGTAGCGAAATCGTATCCCAACAAATTTTACTAATACCCCTTACCTTAGCATCCCCTTTCAAAAGAAAGTTCCTCATAAGTTGGACCAACTTAACATTAACCGAAGAAGGAAGCATGTAGAGCGAGAGTAAGTATATGGGAAGCGAAGCAAGCACCGAATTAATTAAAACAACTCTTCAGCTATAAGACAAGCATTGACCTTTCCACCTTTGAAGTCTATTATGGAACTTCACAATAAGCGGATACCAACATGATAATGGAATACGCTTAAAACTCAAAGGAGCACCTAGGTAAACAATCTGAAATTTCTCCACCTTGCAGCCAAGTTAATCGGCACACAAAATCACACGAGATTCTACCATGTTAACCCCCATTATCGAACTTTTATGAAAATTAATGCTCAACCCGACATGACTTTAAAGCATCGTAAAATTCTAATAACAATCGGCATTAAGGATTCATTTACTGGAATGAAACTGAATTAAAGAGATATCATTCGAGGAACCATTAATGCAAAAGCCCGGAAGCAAACCCATCCGAATACTAGCATCAAACAATAGTTTCAACCCTTCTATAGCTAACACAAAAATAAAAGGTGAAATGGGATCACCTTGTTTCACCCCTCTATGAAGCCAAATTGGATCACAGGACAACCCATCAATCAAGATCGATATAATCGAATTCTCCCTACAATTGGACAACCATTTATTCCATCTATCGACAAAACACATCCTATATAAAATCGCATCAATAAAATTCCTAGAGATTGATGCGAATCAATTTGAAATAAAACCAGCATTACTTCAAATGGTCTTTGCGAATATCGAACAAACAAATATTGAAGAACGAAAACTTTTATTGATAAGTGATTTGCAAGTACACTTATACAACAATCGCTCGAGAATATAGAGAAATATAGTGATCGAAAAAAGGATTCGAATCACTTAAACATTTTCTCGCTAACACTTAAGAACGTAGTGAATCTATCTACACACACACACACTATATGTGACTCTTTATTTGCACTCTAATTCTGCACACATCCAATGCTATGAAATTGTGATGGAATGGAGCCCTATTTATAGAGTTCGAAGGGTTGCGTCATCCAAATGAAGGGTTGTGTCCATTGGTGAAAGATTGCATCTCTTCATCGTGATTGGTTGCGAAGCTTTGATATAATCCACAATGGATAAGCACCTTTTCATGATTGGTTGACTCCTAATAGGCATTTGTTCGTTGGTAGTTGATGGAGGTTGATGGCGGTTGATCATGCTTATCTGGCGGTTGTTGGTTAAGAAGATAATACCAGAAAACCGTCTAAGTCATGACCGCGATACACATGTCGCGACTGTGAATCTTTGATTGGCAGACTTCTATTTTTGAAGTAAACAAGTCACGACCGCGAATGATTGTCGCGACCGTGAATTGAGTTTTACTCAGAATTCTCCTTGCAACTTCACCGATCTTCGACAGCTTCAATCCTAAGCCAAATCTTTAAGTTCCACGCATCTTTTTGCACCTTTTCACTCTTTTTTCATAGAATTCCACTTTAGATCATTTTACTCTCAAGATTTACCCAGTATCTGCATTTGCATAAAAAACAACTACATACCATGTGAAATCTTTTATATGAAGTATAAAAATGACTAAAACTATAGTGTTTAATGTGTGAAATTAATGTGATAATAAGTGTAATTATACACTTATCAGAGATGCTATCATATAACTTTTTAAAACAAAGTTTTAGAGCAAAACATGATTGCCTACAAGATTGGATAGAATGAATTACCTCCGATGCAATGAAGGAGCACTCATGAATTCTCCTACCTTTCACAAAGGCAAATTGGTTTTCTGATATTAACTCCAGGAGGGTCGATTTTAGCAGAGCAGCTAAGACTTTAGAGACAACATTGTAGATAACATGCACAAGAGAGATTAGCCTAAAGTTTACTCAAGGATGATGAACCCGGAACCTTTGGTATAAGAACGGTAAATGACTTTTTTAATTGAGTTCGGCAGCCTCCCTTTAGCATAGAAACGATCAAATACCTCCATAACATAAGGTTTTAGTTCAGCCTAGAATAGTTTATAGGAAAAGAAATTGAACCCCTCCAGGCCCGGAGCCTTCCCCTCATTACATGAGTTGACAGTAGCCCATACTAAAAGCCTAGCTAAATGGGACAGTCAGTCCCTGATTCACGCTCCTACTCACCTACCGAAATTGAAGCCCCCTAAGCGAAAAAGGAATCATTGCTGAATGTCACAAAGAAGTCCACATAAAACTCCTTTATAGCTGAGATTATGATATTCAGATCACTAACCTAACACCATTTATCTCTAATTGACAAATTCGGTTCCTCTAGACCGAGTCTACGCTACTCGATGAAAATTTTTTGTATTATCATCGCCCAACAACGCCACTTCACCCATGACTGTTGGTGCCGAATCTTCTCAAGACTTTGCCTATTAATAGCCAATTGAGAACTTAATGTAACTACAAACCATTAGACCCATCAATTGAACTTGATGTAACCCTTCTATAGCATCAAAGTTATTATAACTACATATATAATCTATATACTACTTGAAGGTCTTCTGCATTATTATTAAGCTTAAAATTATAAACCACGAAAAGAGTGGTGAGCTATTTGGGATATCTCAACTCAGAACATATAGAATGAGATGTGTATCTTTATATATGGTTAGGGATTTAGCACAAATTACAATAGAACCCTCACTGATTCGGTTAATGCTGTAGCATATTACATAGGAAATATATACATATTAAACACAAACATATATACTCTGTCATCCCCCTCAAGTTAGTTAAGCAGGGGTGTGAGCCACGACTAACTTTTTACGAAGAGTACGAAAACATGTGCTTGGAAGAGGCTTTGTGAGGATATCCACAAATTGATCATCCGTTAATATGTAGCATATAAACAAACATTGTGATATAACCCTCTCCATGACAAAGTGAAGATCTAGCTCGAGATGCTTAGTTTGGTTGTGAAAGACTAGACTAGCCGAGAGATAAGTGGCACTAAGATTATCACACTACAAGGTAGGCTAACATATTAATGAAAAACCAATATCCGAGAGAAGAAGGCCGAGCCAATATAGCTCGGATGTATTCGTTGCCAATGTGTAATATTCAACCTCCGTCTAAGATCGTAAAACTGGTTGTTGCTTTCGAGAGGCCAATGAGATTGGATTTGTTCCATGGAAAATAGTAAAACTTGAAATTAATCTACGATCATCTAGGTCTCCAACCCAATGTGAATCAGAAAAAGCATAAAGTTGAACCATAGGCTGAGGCGTGTACCAAAGACCAAAAGCCGGGGTTACTTAAAGGTATCTAAGAATTCTCTTCAAGGTTTGCCAATGTGGCTTAGTAGGAGACTGCATAAATTGTGCGGCTTTATGAACAAAGTAGGCTATGTCCGGTCTAGTGATAGTTAAGTATTGCAGTCCTCTAACTAAGTTACGATACAGAGTATCATTTGAAAAAGAAGCACCACCATGAGTGGTAAGCCTATCCATAGGGCATTTTGAAGTTGTAACTCCTTTACAATTGACCATTCCAGCCTTGTGTATCAAATCCCGTGTTTATTTATGTTGGTTAAGGGTCAATATCCCATCATGCCATTGGAGCTCAATAACGAGAAAGTATTTGGTCGGTCCCAAATTTTTAATTGCAAATTGAGATTGCAAGAAGGATATAAGATTAGCATCAATCCCTTCTCAGAAGTAATAAATCATCAACATAAATCAAACAAAAAAGAACCACTAATCCCTTTTCATGTAGTAAGCGAGACGTTAGCTTTTGATGAGCTAAAACTATAATCAAGGAGAACCTAAGTAAGTTCGATGGTGCCACATCCATGGTGATTGTTTAATGCCATATAATGACTTAAGAAGTCTACAAACATAGACATGATGGAGCTTATCTGCAAACCTGAGGGGTTTGCTCATAAACATTGGTTTGTCAAGATCCTCGTGCAAGAAAGCTGTTGATACATCTAAATGAGAAATGTTCCATCTAAAAGATGAGGCCATGGAAGGTAGAAGATGAATTGTAGTGGGCTTTATAACAGGACTGAAAGTGTAATGAAAATCAAGACCCAACCTTTGATGAAAACCCTTTACAATAAGACGAGCTTTATGACATTCTATCAAACCATCGAGATTAAGTTTGGTCTTAAAAAACCAACTTATATCCAATCACATTAGTTGCAAGAGATGCATGTATTAGCTCCCAGCGTAACACCCCGAAATTTCTAAATTTTGACATCGGTATATTGTTACTATATTAAAGGAAAGATAAGAAAAAGTTAAAGTTCATTAATAGCCAAACAGAGCGAAGTTTGACCGCTAGTTAAACTTCAACCCGTAACCATGCATCTTGAGACCGAAAATTCCTATAATTATAATTCATGCAAGAAAGAATATATAAGCTATCATGATAGCTTATAATTATATGTGCATGTTATACTTTTACGGAATTAAATTATGAAATCATAAGACTGTTTAACCTAGAAAAATGTGATAAGTATATAATATAATTGAACTAAGGGTAAAATAGTAATTTCACATTAAATAGTTTTATATACATATCATCATTCTTCTTATCTTATCCTGCGTATTATCATCTCCTTATTCATACTTCATTCTTCATTCTTCTACTCCTTCTTCTTCCTGTTTATACAAAATTCATCTAACCTTAAAAACTTATGATTACTTCGTTTTGACTCCGAATCCTTGTTAGAAATCGATCTCTAAGCCTTCTATCATTATCAATTTATGTAAAATAAGGTTAGAAGAAGAAGAAATCAGGTGTTAAGTTTTAGATGAATAGTAACCCAAACTTGAGGTAAGTGATTTTTGAGACAATTGAAGTTAAATTAGTAGAATTCATGGTAGATTAAGCATATTTAAGGTATTATAAGGCTTATCCAAGTAGTATTTTGATTGTGAAAATTATGGTTTTTGTAGAAGAAACTGATACTAATAGTGGAAGAGGGAAAGAGGTGGAAGAAACCCATTGAAGAGCTTAAAAGAGGTTTGTGTACACTAATTTCAAATTTTTGGTTTTGCTGAAAAATTTCCAGATTGTACCTCTGTTTTTGTTTTAATGTTTTCTCATGTTATACTACTCTCATTTGAGCAATTATTGACTCTATTGATATTAGAAGAAACTGAACTAAATATGTTTAGAAGGAACCAATTTGATTTTCATTCATTTACTATGTCAAATTTTCGTTTGAAGTTGAATCATGAAATCTATTTTTGGGAGTTTTCCAGTTTGCACACTATTCAGTGTTTTGAGTATAAATTGGTCTATATTGATTGGATTTCTGTGCTTCTTGTGGCATTGAAAAGTTGAGACGTATGGATAGGAATTTTAAGAATTAACTTTTTCGATTTGAAGATGTTTTGATGGAGAAAAATGCTTTGGAAGTCAGGTCACGAAATCTGGAAATTTGTGAAAACATGAATGCAAATTTTATTGTGTTTATTGATATTTAAGGATTGAAACTTTAAAGGTTTGAGATCCTTAATACATGATTTTTTGTTGAATTATATTAATAATATCATACTGAATTTATAAGTATTTTTGTGTAATTTTTGCCCTTAGTAAACGAGTAGAAAAATGGGTTCGGGTATATTAGCGCCAATAAAGGGGGGTAAAGTACTGTACAAACAAATGGAGCTTTGTCTCCGGGCTTGACCAATATTGTGATATTGATTATATTGTTATTGATATGGAAGGTTCGGCTTCGGGCTTGTCCGATAAATGTTAAGATATTGATATTGTGAAGAATTGATATTGAAGCTTCGGCTTCGGGCTTGTCCGCCCCCGTACCCACTACCGTTATTCACTTTCTAGTTTACTTTGGGCAAACATGATTCTAAGTTTGAATAATTTGATGTAATTATTATTATAGTTAATTTTGATTTATAAAATTGGTTTTGTGTTTTTCCATCTACAATTTATCATATGAAAATTGGTTTAGCTTTATATTTATAAATTTATTTTTATATACTTTATTTTATAAAGAAATATATGTATTTTATTAGATAACATTTTTGAGTTGAAATTAGTGTACACCACTAAGCAAATTGCTTAGCGTGTAGTTGTTTTCTACACATAGACTCAGAAGCTTTGTAGATAGTGTAGACCGAACGGATATAAGTGGGGCAACTTGAAGAGCACAAAAGGGAAAAGACTCAAGGTGGATAAAAAAAAATTTCATGTAACATTTTGTTTATAAAATAATGGCATGTACTAGTTAGTGTGAGGAGTGAGAATTATATTTTGATAATATTTGGAGTTTTCGTATATGAATATTGAAAGTAAATTTGTTTAAGTATTAATGTGAAATATGATGAATTAATAAGTTACTGATAGTTACTATTACAGTGACACTCCCAATCAAGGGGTCTTACATTTGGTGGTATTAGAGCATGGTTTAGGCGATTCTAGGATTAGCTTGTACATGCCATTTAGGAATAAATATGAAGTATAAGTTGTTGATCCACTTTGGTCCAATTTTTAGAAATAGGTGATGGCTGATGAACAGAGAGTAATTGTAGAAGAGGATGTAGAGAGTACATCACGTAGGGCTAGAGATGAGGAGGAACAAAGGCGTGAGATTTTGCCACAACAAAATCAACCTGAGATGCCTACTGTAGCACAAGATGCTTTACTTCAACATATGACTACTGAAGTAATCACTCAAGTACTAAGGAATATAACTCAAATTCCTCCAATAGCACTTAAGAATGAAAGGAGAGATAATCGAACCCCTCTTTAAAGAATCAAGAAACTTTCTATTAAGGATTTTAAGGGTGAAGCATTTGAGCCTGCGACTGCTAAATACTGGCTTGATCATACAAAATGGTGTATGGACAGACTTCACTTTACAGATGAAGAGAGAACGGATTGTGTGCAAGGCCTACTAAAAGAACAAGCAAGAAGATGGCGGGATAATATTGTTAAGGAAAGGCAACCTGAAGAGATTACTTGGGCATTCTTCGAAGAATAATTTGAGAAGAAATATGTCAGTGAATGATTCAAGGATGAGCAGAAGAGATTGTTTTTATCTCTAAGGCAGAGGCGAACAACTGTGTCTGAATATGAATATTAGTTTACCAAGCTTGAAAGATATGCCCATGATATTGTTGACAGTGAAGCAAAACAATGCAAGAGGTTTGAAGATGGCTTAAACGATGAAATCAAAGTGCATTTATTTGCACAAAAGATCAGAGTATTTACTGATTTAGTTGATGCTGCTTCTGGTATTGAGAAGATCAATTTAAACAAACAACAAAGAATGGCAAAGAGATCAGAGTTTCAAAAAGGGTCACATGGCCAATCAAGTTCAAATGCTCCACCAAGTAAGAAATAAAAGGGAACTTCAGAGCAAACACAGTCTCATTACAAAGGATTTTCGCAGAGGCAAGCTGTAAGTTCTAGATCAGTGCCAAGTGTGCCTTCAGGTAGAGGAAGAGGAGAAACTCTAAAATGTTCACAATGTGGAAGGTTTCATATCGGAGAATGTTGAGGAAAAGGGAGAGCTTGTTTCAGAAGTGGCTCGAGAGAACATTTGATTGCAAATTATCCTCAAATGAAGACAAGTACATCCGCACCTACTGTAGTTTCTACTCCTACAGTGCAAGGTGGACGAGGAAGGGGAAGAGGAAATGTTAGAGGTACAAGTGGATATGATATGACTCCACAAGTGCACCAGGGTGGTAGAGCTAGAGGAGTGGCATGAAGCTATTCAATCCGGGGACCCGAAATTCGAGATTCTACAGAAGTTATTGTTGGTAAATTTTCATTCTTTGGTAATGTTGTTTATTCTTTAATAGATCCGTGTTCATCTCATTCATATATATGTACTGCATTAGCACTAGAGAATGGGTTATTTCTAGAAGAACTAGGAGAAAATATTGAAGTGACAAATCCTTTAGGGCATAGTGTGATAGTAAACAAAGTCCTATTAGGATTCAAAACTCAACTTTCTTAGCAAATTTGATCGAATTGCCTTTCCAAGATTATGATATCATTCTTGGAATGGATTGGTTTTCGGAGCATCGGGGTATGGTAGATTACAAGAACAAAAGGATGTATCTTCAAGTTTCTGATGGAGAAGAAGTTGTCATCGTTGGAGAGAGATCAAATTATCTCTCTAACATCATATCTTCTATGAAAGCTAGGAGAATTATTAGGAAGGGATGTCAAGCCTTCATAATTTTTATTCTTGAATCTAAAATGGAGGAATTGAAACTACATGATATTCTTACATTTTGTGAATTTCCTGATGTATTTTCAGAAGAGTTACCGGGTTTACCACTAGAAAGAGAAGTAGAGTTTTCAAATAACGTATTACCAGGTAACATTCCGGTATCTAAAGCATCGTACAAAATAGCACCTGCTGAGCTTAAAGAGTTAAAGATATAGTTGCAAGAACTGTTAGACAAAGGATTTATTCACCCAAGTATATCTCCATGGGGTGCACCGGTGCTATTTGTTAAGAAGAAGGATGGCTCACTTCGATTATGCATTAATTATCGAGAGTTGAATAAATTGACAATGAAGAACAAGTATCAGTTACCAAGAATCGATGACTTGTTCGATCAACTTAAAGATGCCAAATACTTTCCCAACATTGATTTGAGATTGGGTTACTATCAGATGAGAGTGAAAGATGATATTTTGAAGATAGCTTTTTGAACAAGGTATGGGCATTATGAATTTTTGGTGATGCCATTTGGTCTTACTAATGCACCGACATTATTTATGGACCTTATGAACCGTGTCTTCTACTCATATTTAGACAAGTTTTTAGTGGTTTTCATAGATGATATTTTGGTGTATTCTAAGTCAAAAGAAGAACATGATCAACATCTGCAGATAGTCTTTCAAACTTTGCACACAATAAGCTTTGTGCCAAGTTTAGCAAGTGTAAATTTTGGCTTGAAGAAATTTCATTTTTGGGACATGTTGTTTCTAAAGAAGGAAGTAAAATTGATCCGAAAAAGATAGAAGCAATTCTTGAATGGAAATCATCGAAACCCTACAGAAGTTAGAAGTTTTCTCAGATTAGCAGGTTATTATAAAAGATTTGTCAAAGGATTCTCAATCATTTCTACCCCATTAACAAAGTTACTTCAGAAGAATGCAAAGTTTGAGTGGAATGAAAAATGTCAAGCTACTTTTGATAAATTAAAGACCATATTGACAGAAGCACCTGTACTTGCACAACCAGAGCCAGAGAAAGATTATACAATCTACAATGATGCATCACATAATGGTCTTGGTTGTGTTTTGATGCAAGAAGGAATAGTGATTGCCTATGCTTCTAGACAATTAAAAATTCATGAAAAGAATTATCCGACCCATGATTTAGAAATGGCTACAATTGTAACACCCCCTGATCGGGAGTGTCACGGTAACGGTAACTATCAGTATCTTATCAATTTACCATATTTGACATTAATACTTAAACAAATTTACTTTCAATATTCATATCCAAAACCTTAATTTATGTAAATACCTACCAGTAGTTATAACTCCAAATATATTCAAAATGCAAATTCTCACTCCTCACACTAACTAGTACATGCCATTATTTTACAAACCAAAATGTTACATGAAATTTTTAATCCACCTTGAGTCTTTTCCCTTTTGTACTCTTCAAGCTGATCCACTTATATTACTCTGGTCCACAATATCTACAGAGCTTCTGAATGTGTGTGTAGAAAACAACTACACACTAAGCAATTTGTTTAGTGGTGTACACTAATTCCGATTTCATAGAATTTAAAACATAAAATACAATTTATTTATGATTAAATAAAATCATGAAAACACATTTTGAAATTTCAATATACATATAAAACTCATCTCCAAGTGTTTTACTTATAGTGATAAACAATAATTACTCGAAATAAACTAAGCATCGTTAATGGTAATAGATACGGGGGTTGGCATTAAGCCCGAAGCCGAAGCTCCTAATAACGGCACAAAGCCCGAAGCCGAAGCTCTTAATAATGGCACAAGGCCCAAAGCCGAAGCTCCTAATAAAGGCACAAAGCCCAAAGCTGAAGCTCCTGAAATCAGTAATCATAGTATTGACACTAAGCCCCGGAGATAAAGCTCCAATTATTTGTACAGTACTGTACCCCCCTATATAGGCGTCAATCTACCCGGACTCATTTTCTACTCGTTTACTAAGGGTAATAAATATATAAAAAATTCATATAATTTCAGTATGAGATAATAAATATAATTCAACACAAATTCATGTATTAAGGATATCAAATCCTTAAATTTTTAATCACTAAATATCAATAAAAAATAATAAAAATTAACATTCATGTTTTTCAGAAATTTCCAGATTTCATGACCTGACTTTCCCTGCATTTTTCTCTATTAAAACGTCTTCAAATAGAAAAAGTTAATTCTTAAAATACTTAGTTATATGTCTCAAATTTTTATTTCCATAAGAATCACAGAAATCCAATCAATATAGATCAAGTTATACTCAAAATACTGAATAGTGTGCAAACTGAAAAACTTCCAAAAACATATTTCATGATTGAACTTTAAATGATAATTTCTTGTAGAAGAAAGCCAAAACTCACAAAAGTTCCTTCTGAACATATAAATTTCAGTTTCTTCTAATACCAATTGAGTCAAGAATTACTCAAATTAGAGTAGTATAACACGAGAAAATATTAAAAAAAAAATAGAGTACGATCTGGAAATTTTCCAGCAAAACTGAAAATTCGAAATTAGTGTACACAAACCTCTTTTAAGCTCTTCAATAGGTTTCTTCCACCTCTTTCCCTCTTCCACTATTAGTATTAGCTTCCTCTATAATAATTATAATTTTCACAATCAAAATACTACTTGAATAAGCCTTATAATACCTCAAATATGCTTAATCTATCATGATCTATACTAACGAAACCTTAATTTCACTTACCCCCAATTCGGTTTACTATTCGTAAGAACTTAGAATCTGAAATTCTCTTCTCCTAGCCTTGATTCACTGAAATTGATGATGATAGATGACTTGAGGATTGATTTCTAACAAGAATTCGAAGTCGAAAGGAAGAAATCAGAAGATTTTTGAGGTTGTGGAATTTTGTAAGGAATGGGGTGAAAATGGGGTGGAAAAGGAAGAAGAGAATGAAGGAAATGAAGAAGATAAGATGAGGATTACGCAGAGAAGAAGAAATGAGGATATGTATATTAAAAAAAATAATTACTGTGAAATTACTATTTTGCCCTTAGTTTAATTATATTATATACTTATCAAATTTTCTCAATTAAACTATCTTATAATCTCATAATTTAATTCCATAAAAGAATAACATGTATATACAATTATAAGCTCCCATTATAGCTTATATATTTTCTCTTGTATGAATTATAATTATAGAAATTTTCGATCTCAAGATGCATAGTTAGAGGTCAAAGTTTGATCGGCTGTCAAACTTCACTCCGTTTGACTATTACGAAACTTTAACTTTTTCTTATCATTCCTTTAATATTGTAACAATATACCGATATCAAAATTTAGAAATTTTGGGGTGTTACAATTCTCCCCCCCTAAAGAATTTTCATCTTGAAAATTACCTGAATTAAATAGTTGAGGATATTGAACTCTTATTGTTTCTTCCGGTTCCCAAGTTGCTTCCTCAATCTTATGATTCCTCCATAAAACTTTCACCATTGGAATGGACTTATTTTTCAGTGTTTTAACTTCCCTCGCCAAGATTTGAACTGGTTCTTCTGTATACTTCAAGTCAAGTTCTATCTCGATGGCGTTAGGAGATAATATATGTGACGGGTCTGACCTATACCTCTTTAACATTGACACATAGAACACATCATGAATCTTGTCAAGTGTAGGTGGTAATGCTAATCGATATGCCACTGTTCCAACTCTTTCTATAACTTCATATGGACCAATGAATCTAGGACTAAGCTTTCCCCTTTTTCCAAATCGTGGAACTTTCTTCCGAGGCGATACTTTGAGAAATACTTTATGTCTAACTTCATATGTAATGTCTTTTCTTTTCAAATTGGCATAAGATTTCTGTCTGTCAAACCCAGCCTTCAATCTTTTTTGAATAAGTTTCACTTTTTCTTTTGTCTCCTCAATTAAATCCACACCCATGATCTTGTTTTCTCTAAGCTCGATCCAACATAATGGAGTTCGACATTTCTTCCATATAGTGCTTCATATGGTGCCATTTTGATGCTTGACTGGTAACTATTATTATATCAAACTCCATAAGTGGCAAGTACTTATCCCAACTTCCTTCGAACTCAATGATACAGCTTCTCATCATATCTTCCAACACTTGAATGACTCTTTCAGATGTCCATCAGTTTGAGGATGAAATTAGTGCTGAAATTCAATTTAGTACCCAAGGCTTCTTGTAACTTCTTTCAAAACCTCGAAGTGAATCTTGGATCCCGATCAGAAATGATTGATAGAGGAACACCATGCAATTGTACTATCTCCTCTATATAAATCTGAGCCAACTTATCTAGCGAATAATCCATTCCGACTGGAAGAAAGTGTGCTGACTTCGTTAATCTATCAATAACAACCCACATCGCATCATGTTTCTTCTGAGTAAGAGGCAAAGATGTCAGGAAATCCATTGTATTCCTTTCCCAATTCCATTCTGGAATTGCTATTGGTTGCAACAATCCAGGTGGTACTTGATGTTCAGCTTTCACTTGTTGACAAATCAAACATTGGCCAACATAATTGTTGATATCCTTCTTCATTCTGCTCCACCAATAATGCCTCTTTACGTCTTGTTACATTTTGTTTGCTCCCGGGTGCATCGTATAAAGACTATTGTGTGCCTCAATTAAGATCTTTTTCCTTAACTCCACATTATTGGGAACACATATCCTTTCTTTAAAGTATAAGAATCCATCTCCCTGTATCGAGTAATTTCCTTCAATTCCAACTTGTAATCTTGCTCGAATGACTTTAAGTTCATCATCTTCATTTTGTGCTTCTTTGATGAGTTGTAGTAAGACTGGTTGGACTTTCAATTCTACAACTACGACTCCATCATCTGTAAAAGTCAGTCTCGTATTCATAACCTTAAGTGCCATCATTGTCTTCCTATTGAGAGCATCTGCTACAACGTTAGCCTTTCTTGGGTGGTAATCAGTAACGCAAGTCATAATCTTTAATGAATTCCATCCACCGTCATTACCTCAAATTTAACTCCTTTTATGTTGGCAAATATTTCAAACTCTTATGGTCAGTGAAGATATAACACTTCTCTCCATAAAGATAGTGTCGAATAATTTTCAAAGTAAAGACGATTGCAGCCATTTCCAAATCATGAGTCGGGTAATTCTTTTCATGATTCTTTAATTACCTCAAAGCATAGGCAATCACTTTCCCTTCTTGCATCAAGACACATCTAAGACCATTATGTGATACGTCACTATAGATGGTATAATCTTTCTCCAGCTCTGGTTGTGCAAGTACAGGTGCTTCTATCAATATAGCTTTTAACTTATCTAAAGAAGCTTGACATTTTCATTCCACTCGAACTTTGCATTCTCTTCTGAAGTAGTTTTGTCAATGGGGCAGTAATAACTGAAAATCCTTTTACGAATCTTTTGTAGTACCCTGCTAATCCAAGAAAACTTTGAACTTCAGTAGGGTTCTTGGTTGGTTTCCATTCCATGATGGCTTCTAACTTTTTAGGATCCACTTTAATTCCTCCTTCTAAAACAATGTGTCCCAAGAAGGAAACTTCTTCAAGCCAAAATTCACACTTGCTAAACTTGGCATAAAGTTTATTATCCCACAAAGTTTGGAAGACTATCCACAAATGTTGATCATGTTCTTCTTTTGAATTAGAATACACCAAAATGTCATCTATGAAAACCACTACAAATTTGTCTAAATATGAGTAGAAGACAAGGTTCATAAGGTCCATAAATGTTGCTGGTGCATTCATAAGACCAAATGGAATCACCAAAAATTCATAGTGTCCATATCTGGTTCTAAATGCAGTTTTCGGAATGTCTTCTTCTTTCACTCTCATCTGATAGTAGCCCGACCTCAAATCAATCTTGGAGAATTATTTGACACCCTTAAGTTGATCAAACAAGTCATCAATCCTCGACAACGGATACTTGTTCTTCACAGTTAACTTATTTAGCTCCCGGTAATCAATACACAATCGGAGTGAACCGTCTTTCTTCTTTACAAACAACATTGGTGCACCCCAAGGTGATACACTTAGACGTATGAATCCTTTGTCTAACAATTCTTGCAGTTGAATCTTTAACTCTTTAAGCTTGGTATGTGCCATTATATAGGGTGCTTTAAATACCGGTGCAGTACTTGATAATACGTTGATTACGAATTCCACTTCTCTTTCTGTGGCAACCCCGGTAACTCTTCTGTAAATATATCTGGAAATTCACAAACAGAAGGAATGTCTTGTAGTTTCCATTCCTCCATTTTAAACTCAAGAGCAAAAATTAGGAAGGCTTGACATCCCTTCCTAATCATTCTCCTAGCTTTCATAGAAGAAACAATGTTAGACAGATAATGTGATCTCTCTCCAACGATGACAATTTCTTCTCCATCGGGAACTTGAAGAGACATCCTTTTGTTCTTGCAATCTACCATAGCTTGATGCACCGACAACCAATCCATTCCAAGAATGATATCATAATCTTGGAAAGGCAATTCGATCAAATTTGCTAGGAAAGTTCTGTTTTGAATCCTAATAGGACATTTCATATATACTTTGTTTACTATCACACTATACCCTAAAGGATATGTCAATTCAACATTTTCTCCTAGTTCTTCTACAAGTAACCACTTTTTTGAGCTAATGTAGAGCATATGTATGACTGAGTTGAACTTGGATCTATCAATGCATGCACATCATTATCAAAGAATGAAAATTTACCAATGATAAAACTTCGGTAGAATCTCATGTCTCTGGTCCTCAGATCGTATAGCTTCGTGCCATCCCACCTGGTTTAGCACCTTGTTGTGCTCTTGGAGCCATATCATTTCTGGTAGTCATACTGGTACTTCCTCTTCCCCTAACACGACCACTTTGCACTATAGGAATATGAGCTACAGCTAGTGCAGATACAGTAGTTCTTTCTTGAGGATAGCTTGCAATAAAATGATCCTTTGAACCACACCTAAAACATCTTCTTCCTAATTTCCAACATTCACCCATATGTTTCTTTCCACAATGAGGACACTCTGGTATATCCCCTCTACCTCTACCAAAAGATGAATTAGCCACTGATCCAGCACTGGTAGTTTATCATTGTGAAAACCCTCTGTAATAAGATTGTATTTGTTCAAACGTTCCCTTCGGTTTCTTATTAGGTGGAGGTTATCAACTTGCTTGACCCTGTGGCCCATTCTGAAATCCTGATCATTTAGCCATTCTCTGTTGTGTACTTAAATAAATCTTCTGAATACCCATAACAACATCAACTAAATCGGTGAATACTCTAATCTTTTACGCAAATAGATGTAATTTGATTTCATCATTCAATCCATCTTCAAACCTTTTACACCGCTTTGCTTCACTGTCAACAATATCATGGGTATATCTTTCAAGCTTAGTAAATTGATATTCATATTTAGACATAGTTTTTCACCCTTGCCTTAGAGATAAAACAATCTCTTCTGCTCATTCTTGAATCATTCACTGACATATTTCTTCTCAAATTGTTCTTCGAAGAATGCCCAAGTAATCTCTTCAGGTTGCCTTTCCTTGACAATATTATCCCACTATCTTCTTGCTTGTTCTTTCAATAGGCCTTGCATACAGTTCGTTCTCTCTTCATCTGTAAAGTGATGCTTGTCTATACACCATTTTATATGATCAAGCCAGTATTCAGCAATCCCAAGCTCAACTGCTTCACCCTTAAAATCCTTAGTAGAAAATTTCTTGATTCTTTTGAGAGGGGTTTGGTTATCTCTACTTTCATTCTGAGGTGTTATAGGAGGAATTTGAGGTATATTCCTCAGTACTTGAGTGATTACATCAGTAGTCATATGTTGAAGTAAAGTAGCCTGTGCTATAGTAGGCATCTCAGGTTGATTTTGTTGTGGCAGAATCTACGCCTTTGTTCCTCCTCTTCTCTAGTCCTACGTGATGTACTCTCTACATCCTCTTCTACAGTTACTCTCTATTCACCAGCCATCACCTATTCTTGAAAATTGGACCAAAGTGGATCAATAACTTATATTTCATATTTATTCCTAAATGGCATGTATATTCTAGTCCTAGAATCGCCTAAACCACGCTTTGATACCATCAAATGTAACACCCCCTGATCGGGAGTATCACAGTAACAGTAACTATCAGTAACTTATCAATTTACCATATTTCACATTAATACTTAAACAAATTTACTTTCAATATTTATATCCAAAACCTTAATAGATGTAAATACCTACTAGTAGTTATAAATCCAAATATAATCAAAATGCAAATTCTCACTCCTCACACTAACTAGTACATGCCATTATTTTACAAACCAAAATGTTACATGAAATTTTTAATTCGCCTTGAGTCTTTTCCCTTTTGTACTCTTCAAGTTGATCCACTTATATTACTTCGGTCCACGCTATATACAGAACTTTTGAATGTGTTTGTAGAAAACAACTATATGCTAAGCAATTTGCTTAGTGGTGTACACTAATTCCGATTTCATAGAATTTAAAACATAAAATACAATTTATTTATGATTAAATAAAATCATGAAAACACATTTCGAAATTTCAATATACATTTAAAACTCGTCTCCAAATGTTTTACTTATAGCCATAACAATAATTGCCCGAAATAAACTAAGCATCGTTAATGGTATTAGATACAGGGGTTGGCATTAAGCTCGAAGCCGAAGCTCCTAATAACGGCATAAAGCCCGAAGTTGAAGCTCCTAATAATGGCACAAGTCTAGAAGCCAAAGCTCATGAAATCAGTAATCACAGTATTGGAACTAAGCCCCGGAGACAAAGCTCCAATTGTTTGTACAGTACTCTACCCCTCTTTATTGGCGCCAATCTACCCGGACCCATTTTCTACTTGTTTACTAAGGGCAATAAATATATAAAAATAATTATAATTTCAATATGATATAATAAATATAATTCAACACAAATTCATATATTAAAGATCTCAAATCCTTAAATTTTTAATTACTAAATATCAATTAAACACAATAAAAATTAACATTCATGTTTTTAAGAAATTTCCAGATTTCGTGACCTGACTTCCCCTGCATTTTTCTCTATTAAAACATCTTCAAATCGAAAAAGTTAATTCTTAACTTTTCAGTGCCACAAGAATCATAGAAATTCAATCAATGTAGATCAAGTTATACTCAAAATACTGAACAGTGTGCAAACTGAAAAACTTCCAAACAAATTTCATGATTCAAATTCAAATGACAATTTCTTGTAGAAGAAAGTCGAAACTCGCAAAAGTTCCTTTTGAACATATAAATTTCAATTTCTTCTAATATCAATCGAGTCAAAAATTACTCAAATCAGAGTAGTATAACATGAGAAAACATTAAAACAAAAATAGAGTATGATCAGGAAATTTTCCTGAAAAACCGAAAATTCAAAACCAGTGTGCACAAACCTCTTTTAAGCTCTTCAATGGGTTTCTTCCACCTCTTTCCCTCTTCCACTATTAGTATTAACTTCCTCTACAATAATCATAATTTTCACAATCAAAATACTACTTGAATAAGCCTTATAATACCTTAAATATGCTTAATCTATCATGATCTATACTAATGAAACCTTAATTTCACTTACCCCCCAGTTCGGTTTACTATTCATCAAGAACTTAGAATTTAATACTCTTCTCCTAGATTTGATTCACTTAAATTGATGATGATAGATGACTTAATGATTGATTTCTAACAAGAATTCGAAGTAGAAACGAAGAAATTAGAAATTTTTTGAGGTTATGTAATTTTGTAAGGAATGGGGTGAAAAAGGAAGAAGAGAATGAAGGAAATGAAGAAGATAAGATGAGAATTACGCAGAGAAGAGGAAATGAGACTATGAGCATGAGATTTTGTACTACCTCGCGTGTTCAATGATAACGGCTTTTCAAGATATTTATCCTCGAATCACATAATTTTCGACCATCCGACGATCTTCAAATAGGAGTCTTCCTCGTCACTGAATCACTTAATTTTATTCAGAAATTAATTAAAAAATACGAAAATACATAAAAAAATTCGAAAATGAAAAAACAAAGGGAGACTGAATCCCAAGCCTGAAGGCAGGCCTCGCCAAAATATGGGTATTGGCGAGGCAACCTCGCCAAGGTTTGGCGCCAAAGTTGGTGAGGAGCCTCGCCAAATTTTTTTTTTCCGGCGAGACCCCTCGCTGGAAAAAACTTACCTTTTTTGGATTTGCATGATTTTCCCTATAAATAGTTGGGTCTTTTTTGATAAAAAGGGGCTCGAAAATTCTCTTCTTTAGATTAAAAAATACAGACAGATACTACAAATATTTTATTTCCTTGTAATACTTTCTTGGATCCAAAACACTTTTGGATCCCAAATCTCTTCATCTTTTAATCAAATTTCTTCATCTATTTCTTCTAAAATCCTCAAATATTCTCGGGTCTAAAACAAATTTAGAACCCGAGTCTGATTATTTTTTTTGGATAAATAAACACTTATTTTTTCACATTAAACGACAATTAAATCAAAACAAACGAGGAACACTCCCGGGAATCGAACGGATACGCCGAAGTGGATTCGTACCACAAGGGTAAGCCTCTGAGTTCCTAAAACTGTGAATTCCGAGCTTATCATCTACTTCATCTCTTTCTGATTTTTTTTATTTGTGAACCTAGGAATTATTTTATTTATTATTGTAAATATTGTAATAATTCTCTTCATCTCAATCATCTATTTTATCTTTTTTTAATTTTTATGTTAGAATACCCCAACGAAGGGAATTAAAATTATTCTCAGATAACAGACCTCACTTTATGCCATGCGATCATTTTCACTAATAAAATTGATCAATATACGTGTAAATAAAAATGAACAATTTTATTTTAAAATAACAACTTTAAACCGTCGATGTTTTAATTAGGCCACACGGCCTCGATAAAATCAAATCAAACATATGTGATATCCCCTGTGCTAACCTTTATGGATGCAGGGTAGATGTATGTTTAGGATTTTATTTTTCCTTCGGGTATTGCATATATTTTTGAGGAAATGTAATTAATAGGGTAGTGGGCGATTGCATCCCCCGATTTTTGAAAGACTTGTAATTTTTATTTTTCGCATTTATTTTCCGCATTTACTTACTGTTTGTTGGATGGTTTAGTATTCCGCTTTGTGGATGGTTTATTATTTTACAATACATGAATCATGCATATAAAGTCTAAAAACGACCTAAGCGCGAATATACGTAACTAAGAAAATACGGTTTTCTGTAGATGTAATATAATGTGATCACTTAAGAAATAAGCAACTATTCGCCACTTTTCTACTGATAAGTTTAATAGTTTGTTCACAAGATTCGGCTATATATCAATGGTGCCAAAAACTTGTTCACGTGAAATATAGGTGTTGTCAGTACCCCTTATCAAATAGAAATATGATGATAACTGCAAGTATACAGTTGCGATGTAGTTTTAAAAGATATCGATCCCACAGGGAAGGGCTAGTTCTAAAGATCAAGAAGGAAGATAAAATAAGGAAAACAAAATATAATAATGTAAAGGTTAGGAAAGAAGGGTTAGAATGAAAAATGAGTAAATATAGGTATGAAAGATTAGAGAATCTAAATATATAGATTTTCCCTATGAAATAAGGAAAACAGAGAAAACATGCAAGTTCAACAAAGATGTTACGATTCACTAAACTAATCTAATAGACTCGGTTCTAAATACTCAGATGTTCAATTATTCACCGCAGAGCAACACATGAAATGACTTTTCTAGATCTAGCACAAACGAATTAAAACTATCATATAAACCTGG